>JAHWFP010036177.1:0-10588 GCA_023313725.1 Lithobius niger
AGTGTATTGTGTATCCTCACAAGGCCAGTCTTTAATGCAGACTGCTTGCTTCGTTTAGGGTTTTATCAGTATTGCTTGGGGTTGATGGTTGGAATTCCAGAATAGGCTTCACCATGGCTTCACTTAGTAACTTAGCTGGTCGTTACGGACAGGTAACAATTGGAATGAGCACATAAGATACGCCAAGTGTGTATTGTTGCAAGAATAGGACGTTTAAACATGAGGTTGTAGTACAAACATTATCAAAATCCAAGGAATTGAAATAGAACCTATGGCTCTTTCAGGGAAAGGGAAGACTGAGTAGTTGAAGCCAGGTGTCGGTAGGAGACGAAGCTGCAGGGAGAAGGAGCACAGGAATGGCGCCGATGCACGGGGACCAATGACCAAAGGACGGGAGTCGCTCTTGCCAGCTCCACCGATGTGCCATTGCTATGCCCAGGAACCAATAATGCCGCATGCGACGAAACCTGTCGAAACACCCCTAAGTCCAGTGGCTGAGCTAAAAATTTTCTCCCTAGGCTGTTGATGTAGGTTGTCCCTAGGTTGGCTGTCGTGATATTGATGGTTAGTTGACAATTCTGAGAGATTACTGGACCCCTACAAAAGTATTGTTGTTTGTTACAAACGTCAATTCCAGTCAATCTGATGTGGGAAACAACAACCGTTCGCCTGGTTTTCCCCTCTATCCTTAATGAACCCACCACAACACACACTGTTCGTGGTATTGTAGGGGGAAGTACCACAACATGCATTTGTGGAACCATCACCTTGTCTGGGAGATACCTGTTCCCCGCAGCACATGTGCGTTGCGGAATTGTAAGCTTTGTCCCCGCAGCAAAAACGCTCGTTCCTCTCCTGAGGGACGATGGTGGTTTTGCAACATCTTTCTACAGCAGGGTTAAATTCGCTTAATCCACAGCAGCGGTTGGAGGTGTTGGTTTTGGTGACAGACTGAAAGGTGATGCGACCGTCTTCACCAAATGCGGCACAACACAGAACGTCTCTACCAAACAGCGCACCATCACAACAAGTTTGTTTAGTCGGATCATACGAAGTTAGTCCACAGCAGGCTTGGTAACGAAAAGAACGATCCCTCAGGTTAACATTGGTTTCACCGTTAGCAGGGTCGGCGCAGCAAGTTTCGTTGGATGGGTTGAAGGCTTTGTCTCCGCAGCAGAGTGTGTGTCTCGAGGATGGTTTATCTACAACAGTGTTGCAGCACAGTTGAGTAGTGGGATTGTAGATTGTGTTTCCTCTGCAGCAGCTCTGATTCCCCATTCTCAGTAAGGGAATCCCATTGCAACATGTTGAACGGCGAGAGTTCATGAGAACTTTGCCGCAGCACTGGAGATGTAGAGTTTGTTGCGCTAAAGATCCCGTCGGCAAATCCACAATTGTTCCATCGCAGCACCTCTGGTTTGTTACGTTGAAAAGAGTTGCTGACTCAGCCTCAGCTCCAACACAGCACGACACTAAAGTTGGGTCAAGTCCTTCTCGAATGTCGAGTAGTTTACCGCCACAGCACATCTGTTTGTCGTACATATAGACCGTACTGTCCGTCCCGCAGCAGTAATCGCCATCTGACTCTTTGGCGGTTGTGACGATGCTGTTTTTTTCATCACAACACCACTGAGTCGTAGGGTCGTACTGTTCCTTTCCACAGCAGAGCTTTGGATTCTCTCGATCTATAGTATGAGCAGTTCCATCACAGCACACTTCTTTGGTGAAGTCGTAACTGCCAGTTCCGCAGCAATCAGTTGTGATCGTGGAACGAGGAACGACCACCAACCCACTCTCAGGGTTGATGTCATTTGGTTTGTACGGTCCGCAGCACATATGGGTAGCACGGTTAAACTGATTGCCATTGCAGCGATTGACATTGGCCCTATGAAATAAATCGTTTTGGGCAAAGGACGAACTCACTGAAAAGGAGACGCCCGATGCGATTTGATTTGCAGGCTGGAAATTCTGAGAACCTGGGAATGGCTGCGGCAATGGACGTGGAGGTGGCAGGGGTCGCATTGGAAAACGTGGTTGGCCTTGGAATCGAGGTTGGAAAAACGGACCTGGAGGTGGAAACGGCTGGGAAGGGAAAGGACCGGGTGGGAAAGGTCGGGATGGAAAGGGCTGAACTGGCCACTGGGGTCTCGGAAACGGACCAACTTGGAATTCGTTACACCTCTGCGTTCTCGCGTTGATGGGCTTTCCTTTGCAGCAGATTGTGTTTGGATATAACTTGTCGACAATCCGGAAACTGAGAGTGTTGGTGAGAGGAAGGTTGCAACACAGTTGGACGCGAGTGTCGTAGATTCGGCCGCCACAACATTGTGCGTTGCGTCTCATCGCTGGGGAATCTCTTATCGGCTCTTGAAAGGCAATGAGTTTGACTCGTGGGCCGAACCGGCAGCACAAGTTCTCGGACACATTGAAGTAGGCTTTACCGCAACACTCGAAGCCAATCTGCTTTACACTTATAGTTCCACTACAACATACTTCCGTGGTTGAATCGTACTCGCCATTACCGCAACACCGGCGGTAGGAGTTGCTCTCTCTATTCAGAAGATTGCCGGAACAACAGCGCTGCTGGCTTGGGTTGTAGGCTAAGACTTGATTTTCCTCTAGACAAATAAAAGAAAATAATTTACGCAATTAATTCGATTCTACACAAGAAAGTATTACTACTTTGCTAAAAATAAAATACCTTTTAATTATTACAACAACAACAACAAAAAAACATTTTGAATGAAAATGAAAATTCCTAAAAACCACAGGGGCTGGTCGTCCGTTGCTCGCGCGTTGCAGTGATACAGAGTACTATACAAATAATAAAAGGGCTGAAATCAGCCAGAAGTCATATCGTAGGACAATCCATCCCTGTATAGAGCAGCGTCAAGTGACGTCATATTGGCTACAAGAGAGATACCTGCAAGGGGCACTAGATTGAAATGGTGGGTACTTCTAGTCAAGCCAGTGCTTTGAGAGTGGATTTCGTAGGCTTAAAAAACCGTTGTTTTCTCCAATCCCTTATGCTACGAGGTTGTAATCGGAAAATAAAGATTCCACGTGCTTAAAAAATGTCAGCAACTGCCAACAAATCGACAAAAATCGCGCCTTTTAAGCCTAAGAAATCCAGTCTAATAGCATTGGCTTCAGTAAGACGCTCTTCTTTTCCCCCACCAGTGCACCTTGCAGCTAACCCAGTTACTGGCTTCACCATAAAGTTATATACAATAATACTACGTCGTGTCACTGCCCTATTGAGACTTGAGAGCTATTAAATTTTACGCTTACGCGCTATTATAATCACTGGAACTCGCGCTGCACGTCTCTAATTGATAACGTGTCTCACGCTCGAAGTCATTATTTGTACCGCTACATTGTCCTCAGCGATCTGAGAAGCGTATCAGCATCGAGGTAAAAGCCGCGGCCATTACAGGAAGTTGACTAGGATAGCAAAAACTGAAAAGCTTCACATAGCGCTCTGGACAACGTAGTGGAACAAATAATCACTTCAAAAGTGAGACAAGTTGACAATAAAGACGATCAGTGCGAGTTCCAGTGATTGTTCTCTCGGTCAGTTATCGTTGATAAAAACGTTTGTGTTAAAGCACCACTTGATCGAATAATTTTACAAACTTATCTCGTTGTTTAAAGGTGCCTATTCACCGAATGACACGTTGTTGTATCAAGCGCCGTCTACCATTATTTACTTCTATGTAGCACTTGATTTCAACAAGCGAAGGAATGTGCAAAGAAATTTCTTTTTACACCTCAAACTGGCCACGTGCCCTCCTTAATTATTGAATGTAAAGTTGGTGCGTCCACGTGCACCAGAGAGCAAGCGGCCAAGGTTAACGATATCACTGTCACCAGATGGCGTCCATCTAACGGTTCTAGTACAACTCTTTCATTGTTGGACCATTGTTGCAGCAGTGGATTTATATCATGAAGACAAACTGCTGTAACAATGAAACCGTAGTCTTACCACTATTAAGAACCACGGCTAGGCGTGGGTTTCTTACTTAAGTAAGAAAACGAAAGTCTTTGGTTCTTACTTAAGTAGTAAAAATACAATCGCTGTCCATGTTTACGTATCTCAAATCGTTTCAAAAGTATTATGAAACTATTTCACACTTTAAATTAACAACTATTAATTTTTTAAATACGAAATAAAGAATTCTAGGCCTGTCAAACGAAGGCGTGTGGTTCTTACTTACGTAAGAATATCTAACCTATATACTGCTGCTATCAATGTTTGCGTATCAATATTTACGTATCAATGTTTCCAAAATAATAAATTTATTTATTGCAGCTGAAGAAAGACCCACAGGAAAGAGTTAAAAATTTATTAAAATGGCATTTATTTACAGTTGTTGAATTTTAAAAACGGAGTTGGAGCATAGTATATTCGGCCAACAATGGCTTGTTATGCTATCACAATAATGGCTCGGTTACTAACAATGCAACTCTTTGTTGGACAAATATGTCCACAATACACTAACACTGTTGCTTTATTGCAACAATGGCTCACTCCTTAAAGATTCAACTCGTCGTTGTACAAATTTGTTAGACGATGGCGTTCGGCAACAATATCGTAAGACTTTCGCTTTATTGCCCTCGTGGCTTCGCTACTCGGGTAAACAGCGAAAGTCTTACCTTATTGTAGCCGAACGACAGCGTCGGAACGAAGTGAGCATATTGCTCTAAGGTCTAAGTGATACAAAATCTGCGCTTCAAAACAGTCGATATATAGAAAACATAGAAAAAAGCGCCCGTGATGTTGCTATGCTTAACTTGACCGCTTGCTTCCTGGTGCATGTGGGCGCAGCAACTTTATACCCAGTAATTAAAGAGGCACGTGGGTTGTTTGTTGTGTAAAAAGAAATCTATTTGTGTGTTCCTTCGCCTGTTGAAAGTAAGGACTAGACAGAAGTAGATATCGGCAAATGGCTATCGATGCTGCAGCTTGCCGTTTGGTGGTAATCCCCCTTTAAATGGGTAAATGCTTAAAACGGATTTCCGTCCTTTTTTTTTTATTTAGGACTATTTTTTTTCAAGTAACTTATTTCAATAAACAAGTGCAAACCCGTACATTTTCTCTTTAAAACCAAGCACTTGAGATGTTGTGATGGCAGCGTGCATGTTCGACATATATGCCTTGGGATATATGTGTCGCGTGGTGTAATTGGTGCTTTTAAAGTGTTTGGACACGCTATTGGCCAATCTGATCACGTGATTGCACCTTTGAGTCGCAAACCTGGCCTCATACCGCTATGAAACTCGTTCCCTGCACGAAACTCATTCCCTGCCTGGCGAAATTCGGGCTAACGCAACTACCCACCCTAACCTGTAATAATTTAACAACTGCAACACCACACACAACAATTAAAAATCGCCTGAAATATATTAGAAAAGCACTGCGTGAAACCGTGTTGTCGTGTCGGTAGACACACTGCAATCTATATTTTAAACAAGTGCGTCGCCACTATGTGCAGTATTCTAATCCCTATCCCTAAAAACCCTCCAACGTCAGAAGAGAAACAAAGCTGCAGTTGAGAAGATAAGTAAACAAGTTCCCATTGGGTGATAACGAAGGAAACTTGTTTACTTGCCACCACCGTCCGTTTCCTGTTAAAAACACGAGTTTAACTTACCATAACCTAGGTTCAGGTATCTATTCTGGTCGGGTTTGTGTTGAGGACGTGGTTGTGAAACTGATGAAACGTCGTTAATTAGATAAATTACCAACAGCACAGCCTTGGTAACAAGTGAGTGCGTCATACTGCCCGTATCCTGTAACAAAAATGGCAAACTTACTGTGAGTGAGTATCTTACAATCAAGTAAAAACTTGGCATGTTACGCCGGGAGCAATACACGCCAGTCTAGTAGGAATAGAAAGCTGTGTTGTCACCATTCTTGTGGCATTAGGGTTTGTTTCTGTCGGGGCCCAGAGTTTGGTTGGCCCCCGAGTTTTCTCCTTTAGGAAAAACTGATCCAATTTAGAAAAACAGCCAACAAATTAATACATTTGTAAAAGCGTTTACGTAAATGGGTTAACAACGTACGAAGTTGGATTCCAAATTTTCTTTCACAGTACTGTTTAGTGAGTGACCAGCGGTTGTGAACAAATCATATCAAACAGCAAAACCGGCAAAAGGGACCGCCAAGTTCCCAAGTACCTGAAATACGCCCAACTATGCTTCAGAATGTAAGACATTTACGCTATGGCGTCACGCTACAATGGTTTACCTCCTTGACAACTGTATTGACGTAATGTTTGTTGCCTAACTTGGCGCGAAACACTAGCGAGTGTCTAGATATCAAAATTTAGGAACCTTCATCGTTAAAAAAATGAAGCATATGCTTGGTTCGTTGGTTAAATTCCTCCAGCATTTCCCTTGTAAATAAAGCAGATAGCCGTTGGCGAAATACACACAAAAACGGAAATAAAAGCCATTTATTTGTATTAAAGCGAATTTATTATCCACCCAAAACCAAAACTGGTATAAGAGAAGCCGCAATGTTCCGAAAAAGGTCGTCCTTTCAAGGTGTTGATGTCATTCTCCCAGGGAAAGGCCGCCAAGGTTAATCCCATTAGCCAAATTAATTGCACCGGCATTGCTGTAAAAACCCGACTTGTGTACCGGTCCAAGTGCTGTCATCACATCTTGACAGCAACACATTAAAAAAATGACTAAACAGGACGGAAAGCCGACGGCTCAACAAACGTCAAATAAATACAGATGCAAACCTATTTACATTGCCTTTTGGACTTATATGTCATAATGCCTGAGCGGGGAATCGAACCCACGACCTTTGAAACCAAAGACCGAGGTCCTACCGTCGTGACATACTGACACGGCTAAAAGGAAACGTCCATAGGGAGCATTTAACTCGTGTATATATACATATAAACATACACTTTCCAGTCGCCAATGGAGGGACGCTTATTTGCCGCGCCACACTCCAAGTGAGACGAATGGGACAAACAAATCACACGTGACAAGAGAATTAAACACGATGGAAAGCCGATGGCTCAACAAGAGTCAAAGTGAATGTTTGTATGTATATATGCACGTGTTAAATGCTGCCTATGGACGTTTCCTTTTGGCCGCGTCAGTATGGCTCAGCGGTAGGACATCGGTCTTAGGTTTCAAAGGTCGTGGTCATATAAGTCCAAAAGGCAACGTAAATAGGTTTTCATCTGTATTTATTTTAAAAAATAATGTAACTGAGACCTCAAATTTACAAACTAACAGTTATCAAATTGGGAACAATTAAACTTCATCCCAATGTTCAACTCGCAAAGTGCGCCGTCCAACAAGATGTTCCCTGAATCTGTTACCTTCAAAACCCCGAATAGTTGCTCAGAATCTGGCAGTAGGTTGAAACTTGACGCTCAAACAATATCGGCACCTCACAGCAAATACAATAGTTCGAAAGTTAAATGAAAACTGAAAAACTAGAACATTCCCATTCGCGGTAGCAATCTTCAAGTTTTCATTTAACGTGAAAGGTATTATTTGTACGATTAACTTGGCTGGTAGGATTAACCTTGGCGGCTTTTCCCTGATTAAATGTTATCACTACCTTCAAAGGCAGATTCTTTTTGGAAACTTGGCGGCTTCTCTTATACTGGTTTTGGGTGGATATCACGACTTTCGTAGGACTGTGAACGTACAAAAGGTTACACCGTTTTAGCTTCATCTCTACCGTTTTTCTCTATCCCATTATTAGCCTGCACTTCCTCTCCTGCTTGAATTCGTCGTCCATACTTGTTAGGAGGAGAGGTGATAACAAGCTGGACTTCCTGCAAGGTTCAGGCTTTATTCAGGGCTGTATGGATGTCATGTTCGGGTGGGAGTGTTAGGGTACACGAAGGTAACTTTAAACTGGCGCAACAATGCAGAATCAGCTACGTATAGAAAAACAGTCCAGTGTTTTAGTCCAGTATTGTTGGAAGTCATACATGATTGTTGGGACTTCAGACTTGGGACGTAAACAATACACAAAATTAAAAGCAGTCCAGGTTAGAACTATCAATTACCGAATGGCTAACCTATTATACAGGGTGTTCGGAAATTGGTGTCAAGTATTTTGAGGGTCCGCTGTGTGATCAAAGATAAGAAGAAAAAGTCCTATAAACATGGGTCCGGAAATGCACCAGTCTTTAGTTACAGCCCCCCCCCCCAGGTTTGGGGTAAACAGTTCTTAAATACCTCGTAATGATTCACCGTTTCCATTCCAAACTCAGGATGTGCCATATCATACCTGGTATTTCAGTACTTCATAATACAGTATTGGGTCGCACAACTTATCAGAGGGAGAGGTAATTTTCTTATGGGGGGGGGGATCAAACGTGGGGGAAGAGAGGAGTAACTGCTTTGGTCTTGTACTTTAATGAAACAAATTGTAGATACCAGAAAAAACACATCGTATCACATTACTGTGTGATTAAAAACAATCGACAAACAAAGGCAACAAACAAACAAACAAATAAGCAACCAAATTCAAATGTGTGGGCTGAGTACAGTAATGTTGTTCTCGCCGCTTCGGCCAATGAAACAAGTGATCATCCGAATTCTAAGGATTCCCCCACTTTTAAGTTTTAAGCTTCTTTGCTTGAAGAGTAGAAAACAAACACATTAAATCCCTCACTTTTAATGGCGAGGATACCCGATTGATAATGTTTGGTGCTCTCCACAGAGATGTACGTACAGTAGTTGTTTTTTTTTTGGAGGGGGGGCACAAACTTGGAAAACGATGTAACCTACTTGGTCTTTACACGTAATGAAAGAAAGTACAGTACAACTTTCGATTGTTTTCAATCACACGATGTGTTTTTTCTAAAATTTGTTTCATTAAAGTGCAAGACCAAAGCAGTTACTCCTCTCTTCCCCCACGTTTGATCCCCCCCCCCCATAAGAAAATTACCTCTCCCTCTGATAAGTTGTGCGACCCAATACTGTATTATGAAGTACTGAAATACCAGGTATGATATGGCACATATCCTGAGTTTGGAATGGAAACGGTGAATCATTACGAGGTATTTAAGAACTGTTTACCCCAAACCTGGGGGGGGGGGCTGTAACTAAAGACTGGTGCATTTCCGGACCCATGTTTATAGGACTTTTTCTTCTTATCTTTGATCACACAGCGGACCCTCAAAATATTTGACACCAATTTCCGAACACCCTGTATAATATTTTGATAATATATAATAAATATATAATCATATAAAAACAAATATAAGAATTGAGTTATGATTGTTACTTTTACTCGGCTGAGCGAGAGATGCACAGTACATGTTTTCCGTTGTGCTGTAAAATTCGATTCGGAACAATTTTCGTAACCAATTCACCCACCCTGTTTGCCACTTATACGATTTCTGCCCAGTGCGCTGAGAAAGAATTTCAACACGGATCTTTACGAGTGCATCTGGATAGCTCTGCCACCATGCGCGAGAGTTGTTGTAGAAATGATAAAAAGAAGCGTCTGCATTTTGAAACCGCGTACAATTCGCAGTACTAGTGTTTTTTTTTTTGTTTAGGCTACCATTTGAAATCATTTTTCTGCATTGTTCTCGTTAAAAGAACGTTCACATATGGTGTACTATCCTACAGAAAATGGTGTTGTGTTGTTCATGTACTGCTCGGGGCTACTAACCTCATACATCTGGCTCCCTTATTGCAGCTACTAAAAATCGGCTTAGCCATCTAACGAAAAAATGGATATCTTCGAAAATATTTGAGGTAGCGATTCAGCCTCGAAATTTTTATTTTCACGCACCGGAACTCACTGGTCATATAACTTCAACAAGATCAGAACATAATTGCAAGCGCAATATTATCCCACACACACAGACAAACACACAAACACACAAACAAATAAACCGACAAGCAGACACACAAACGCCTATAAAACAGACGCACAAACAGACGCACAAAATCCGAATAACGAGAAACGAAGAAAAAGGCACAAGGTACAAAGAGTAAGAGTAGCGCTGAGTGAGTGAGCGAAGTTACTAAAACACTTGTTTGTATTGCCTTTAGTAAAAGTAAGCCAGCACGTGAGACAGCCGTGTCGCACTGTTTATGCCAGCATCAATGACGTTTGACCAGTAGACATTGTGATCTAACACGAATTTCCCTGTAGCTATTGCACCTGGTGAAGGCTGGGACGACGTCAGTTGAGGGAGTGAAGATCACGTATACTTGGGTCCTGGCGATCACAATTACTTGGCCAAGGGACATAGAATCACTCGAGCAAATAACATTCGGACAAATAGGTTGACGAGTATGAACGTCGAGCAAATGGCCGAGAATCAACTGGGATCATCCGAAAACTTAGCGGTAAGACGATGTGTTACGTACACAAATAGACAAAGTGTGCTCCCACGACAGATCGTTAATTTGTGGTCTTACTGCATCCTATTTCTCTGCAGTAGTCGTGGTAAGTATAGCCTGGTGTATTTATTTTCTGTGGACGTTGTGGGACTGGCATAAAGCTTACAAGGCCACTTTGCTTAGGACTGGATAGTATCGTGGTAGCTTAGTGGTAATTAGAGTCGATAAGTTACTGGAAGAT
>JAHWFP010036177.1:10688-23634 GCA_023313725.1 Lithobius niger
CCCCCCCCCCCCCCCCCCCCCCCCCCCCCCCCCCCCCCCGGAATGGAAAATATCGATGTATTTATTATGTAAGAACAACACACCACCAGTCACCACAACACAACATAACCCGTCAACAGTCAACACAACACATAAATCTAGAAAAATACAATGAAAAAATAGGTTTTAGTTTATAATTTTATGCACAGTTGAATACTGATTGAAAACAAAACAGAACTGTTTTGTCGGGGTAGAAATGAAGCGTGTGAAAATAACATGGCCGAAAGTGTTTGTGTGTGTGGGGGGGGGGGGGGGACACCCCAACCACTAGTCCAAGTCAAATCAGAAATATACGATTTCCATTTTTAGACTGGGAGGATTGGGAGATGGGGTGGGGACCATTTGCTATTTGGGGTGGGTTGGGGGGGGGGGGAACTCCTCCCGGGCCCGGGGGGGGGGGGAAATAGGCACCATTGCGGGTTTGATTCATGCTGCATTATAATACGTGAATTGCATTTATTTTCGTCTGGATGGATCCAAACTGGTTTTTGCTGCAGTCCCTGGATGCTACGACGGGAGTTTGTTTACAGATACGCATCTGTGTTTATTGAGGTAGGAATATGCGGAAGAACTCTATGCACGGACAACCGAATTGTGTGTTTCACAGTCAACAAAATAACGGATGTTACTTGTTTCTGTTTGTTGGCCGTTATGCTTACTAGGCTAAACAACGTCTAATAAATATCAGTGTTCCACTTTTTGTGATAGTGAAGTCACGCGAAAAGTACATTAACCCGAAATACTAATATCAATTACAAAGCCTGCGTGACAATTTGATGTAAATCTCTAGCGCGTAATTCTTATCTAGTATTTCGTTAACAAAGGGTAATACTGTTCTGCGGCCGAAACAGTATCCGTTCTGTTTCAAAAGCACTATCTGGGAAGCCATCTGAGGACGGCAACACGTCTACCACGTCTGATGTAACCCTTATAAAGAGGGCATTTACCCCTTTACCCAATCATTTAAAAAAATAAGTTTGATGCATATAATATTAACGCTTGAAATGGTAGCCTAAATAATGGTAGCATAATTTCCCTGGGCTTCAACCTTACAGGGACCACTTTTTCGTTTGGTTCATCCATTCCGGAGTTACAGGACCCTAAACGATCATTTTGATTGTTTTACATTGTTTTAACGATTGTATTTAGGGAATAATGCCACTTACCAAACTCCAGATTCATTCTTCGGGCACGTGTTATGTCTTTGGTAAAAAGTTGATTGTTGAACGGTAAAATGAAAGAATTAGTGTTTCAGCTAATCGCACATATTTATTTTTAAACCAAACTAACCTGCCTGCCTTCGGCCTCGAAATTGGCAGGTAAAAACGATAGAATTGCGTATTTATTTCGCAGATGCAAGCTTTCAAAGCTGACTTGTATTGTTTCAAAGTGGCCAGCAACAATCGACAGCATGCATAAACCTTTGTTGCGCGACGCCATAGCCGTAAAAAAGGTACACGGATTACAAACAAAAACGTCAAGTGAGCCGTAACAAAGGGGGATATATGATTGAAAATTTTCACTTGTTAAAATGAACACGGATAAAAATTGATGATTTTTAATTGAAATAATAAAATGTACAGTTGAGAAAATTCCATCTGTTTAGGTGCTGTTGTGCTTTACCAATCTTATATTCAAAACGTAAAGCACAACAGCACCTAAACAGATGGATATTCCCAATTGTACATTTCATTATTTCAATTAAAAATCATCAATTTTTATCCGTGTTCATTTTAACAAGTGAAAATTCAATCATATATCCCCCTTTTTTACGGCACACTTGACGTTTATGTTTGTAATATATATATTATTAAAGATGCATCGCCAGATATAACTGTTCATCATTTTAGATTGAAATGGAAAAATAAGGGAGGGAAAAAATATGGATATATAGATACACATTCAAAAAATAAGTAAGATGCTTATATTAAAGGCACATCATCAGATTTAACAGTGCAGTATTTCTGATTAATTTGTTGTAGCAGAAATAAGGGAAAAAAGAAATACATTATACATGCATAAAATGCAATATTATAAGTGCAGTGTAATTAACGGTGCTTTGTTAAGTCGCTCCCGTTTTTGCTAAAGCAAATTTATAATGATTTAACTTACGTGTTTCTAACATTATACAACGGTATGATTAATTTTTTTAATTAAATTTTTGTTTTTCCCTGCATGATTTTTTGCGTGATTTCGGTATATTGCTTTTCTATGTTTTAGCATCATTTTCTATTTTTTATGCATCTTTTTTTTACATGAATTCATGGATTACACAAGATGATTTAAAAAAGTACTGATTCATTACCTGTAGGCCTGGGTTATCTTCTCGTATACTTCTAAGTCTCGTAAATATACTCGTTAGCACACATTAGCACACATACGGCTGTAAATGACCTAATGAAATGATCATGTTTACACAATAAATACTCCAAGTTATGAAACTTAGTTTAGTGTACCAGTGGAAAGCCTATGGTAAATTGTAGGGGGGGGGATTTATACATAGGATGCATAGGATTTTATAGGCCTTACATATTATAGACGAATTTTATAGGCAGACATTTTATAGGCCTAAATTTTACAGGAGTATTATTCAGTACTTCATGAATCATCCTGGTATAGACGCAGTGACATTTGCCGCCATATTGGCACCAGTATGGGTTTTGGAGGGCATAACTACAAGGTGCACTACTTAAAAATGGAGGGAAAACCAACGGAAGAGCGGATTTCTTAGGCTTAAAATAACATTGTTTTCTCCAACAACAAAATCGTGCGTTTTAGGTGTAATAAATCACTCTTAACAGCATCGGTTTCAGTATGACGCCCTTCTGTTTCTCTCTGCAGTGCCCCTTGCAGCTAACCAATTAAGGCTCCAGCATAGAGTTATACACAATAAATCTACGTCGTGTCACTGCTCTATTGTTTACCGTGAGAAATTTATGATTTCCGATAGTTGTAATTGCATTGGTTACAAGATTTATATTACTTTTCTCAACTGCAAATTGTGTTCACCATAATGTAATGCCGTGATGCACGCTAACCTGTTAAGTTAAGTTAACGTTATCTGGATTGCAGATGAGGCCACTAGCAAGGTATTTCTCAGGTGGCCTTGAGAAGGTAAACAAGGGTCTTCATAAAAGATAACAGATGGCGCCAGGAGTTCTGATTCTGAGCGTTACTGCTGATGCGCGATGATTCACTTTTGACAGGAGAAAATTTCGTGCGAAGCGATGCGTTACTACGCGCCTACAAGTTCAAAATTACTGCTATCATGTGGTTTGTATTGCGTTTATCGGTGGATTTTAAGATCTCTCTTACACCATCTCGCATTGTGAATCAGCCGCGAGCAGCAAGTCTGGTTCCGCTCGCAGCTGCATGGCGTTGCAGGGTGGTTTACCAAAGACGTCAGAAGAGCTCAATAAACGCCACACTCATTACTTGTGCGTAGCAGTTTTGATTTCGCAGGCGCGTAGTATCACACCTCTTCGCACGAAATTGTCTTCTGTCTGTTTAGCGCTTAAGCCCTAGCCAGCACTACGAAAATTTGATGCGAAGCGATGCGTTACTACGTGCCTACAAGGTCGAAATTACTGCAATCATGTAGTTTCTGTTCCGTTTATCGATCAATTTTCATGTCTTCTTTCTTATACACCATTCTCCGTCATGCTGCAGCAGAGAGTTGCAACTGTACCAGAAACAATGCATTCCAATCCTTCGCAACCTGCAGTCCTTCCGGCACTTTGCCGACGCCGGTAACGCATACATGGAGGAGCTTACTTCCTGTTCTCGTCTGAGTGAGATTCGCGAGAGGCCAATCCTAAAATCTATTTATTTATTTACAAATTATTTTGTAACGCCCTTCAAAGAGCAAAAACAGCAATTTCAAATTAAAACAACAATTAAAAAAAAAAACAGAAGAATTTAAAGAAGAATTTAAGCTACCTTGAGAAACATGGCGGGCCCCTGTGCTCACAGTTCTTGCCTGAATGAGATTCGTGAGAAACACATTATTCATTCCTGTCCTAATCACTCCTGTGGTATGCGAAAAAGGCAATGCATATATAGTCCTATTACAGGCAGGTTTCCGCAAATGTGAAAACGCAGTATATCTTGAAAACACCAATTTATGCAAACATCAATTTATAAAATCGAACAGCTATTGGAAAATTAGTTCAACTTTTGCCTGAGCTTGGATAAATTTTGCAAACTATCACATTTTTAACTGTAGCTGTGCGTGTTTTACCCTAATCGTCGGACGTAAGTTTGTCCAACATTGTTGAGTAACTGCTACTGAATTTGCTCACCATGGTTAGCCGTAATGGCGGTTGTCATCCCATAATCCCAAAGCGGAAGCATCAGTGATGGCTGCGCTTTAAATTGTGAATCTGCTTTTCCGGTTAACGCATTTTGCCATAAATATCGTCGTAAGTTGCAGCTCTGAGTAGCCAGTCTGGTCAGGGCTTTGCGGTAGATACGAAGAAACTGCGGTTCCTTTCGGTCCCTAGACAAGTACAGAATCCTTACGCATCATAGCTACGGTACCTATATTATCAAACCGCTAATGAAACCGTTAATGTCCATCCGTCCGTGTGTGCTGCGCATGCGTGATCAATTTTAGAAATGTGAACATCCACATGTGTAACATTTTACCATCGTACTTTATAATTTTTTAGTAAAGTATATCTTTCCGTTTTTATTGGTCGATCTAACAGAATAAATCTTTTCCATATTTATACAGCATTTGATTTCAAAAACTCCGAAAGCAAGTGAATTATTAAATAATTGTTTACACAAATCGCTGTAAAAATATGTACAGTAAAGAGGATACCTACTCATGCAGCGAAAAAACGTACACAAGAAATAACGTTAATACCCAAAGATCGCGTAATACCGGCGACTTAGACGGAAAGAAGTCTTTAAGCCTCTTTGTTTTCGTGTATTGGGCTATTAAAAATCTCCTTTCCCTTCCCCCAACCGAAAAAATTGCTACGTAAAGTTGCTCTTCAAAATCCACGTGGGCATACATGAAATGTGGAAATCTGACCCGCTTTATTCCCTAAATCACAGGATTTAATTAAAAACAAATATATTATTCCAAAATTTTGTTTGCCTTTAAAACGGGGTAACATAAGTTTAAAAAAAATTGTTTTAAATTTTAAATTTTTAATGGTTTCAAGTTGTAAGTATAGTAATTGGCTGATCTGTTTGCTATAATGCAGACTGCAAAATAATACAATGCATTAAAATGTATGAGTTGACAAACAGAAAAATTTGCCATGAAAGATCATCTTACCTTACTTCGACGTCGATTGAATGTTACCGCAGCTTCCGTAAATCCTCAACATCTAACCAGTCGAGCTTCTAGTATTTGAAACCGTATTTTTTACTACTACGCGACTATTTTGATGCCGTCATCTCAACGCGGATGTCGAATTGTAAATATCCAAGGCCTTTTCTCTGTATACGAAACCCCTACCGGTGTAATAAAGCAGTTTTCAACATCATGACGAATTTGAGTGTTTTATATTTTTGAATTCCTAATGTAAACGTGACGCATTAACTTCCTGTCTACACGTATTCACAGCTTTTACATGCTCATTCAGTTTGTGGCATTGAAACGAAGAATGGACAAATTTTGAGGACACTGCGTTTTGCGTATAGCAGCAACACGTACAGCAAATAAAATGCAAGCTACGGAAGTTCTCCAGCATCCGCCACCGAATTAGCGCACTTGTTCCGAAAAATTTATTTCGTGCGAGGTGGAATCGTTAATGCAATCTTATACAAAAGGTTTGGTTTTTCCATGGAATCTGATTTGCTCAGAAGCCATTTCCATAGATGGATACGTTTATTTCAGTCCAAAGCATTTCATAATACACACTGGCAGCGTTCTTACTAGAGTGGTAATCTGTACAGCAGAAACATCTCCATTTAAAAAAAAAGTAATTATAAGGTGTGAACAGCAGATAATGACAATATTTCGCACGAATGAAAACCCACATACACATATAAGTCGTATACTCAATAGATCCCAAACAATGACACAAACGATGCTAAACATTAACAGTGAACAACATTCCAATGCCAGAAAGCCCAACAATCTATTCGATTTTAAACACTGAGCTTACTGGGTCGTTTTACAGTGGTACGGTAGATCATTACTGGATTGGATAGTAGCTAAACGAAGCAAGCAGTCTGCATTAAAGACTGGCCTTGTGAGGACACACAATACACTAGTGTGAGAAAGAAAGAAAAGACAACTGCTCCGACTGGGACTCGAACCCAGGACTTCCCGTTTACTAGCCGGGCGCTCATAACCACTGCTCTACCGGGGCGGATTCTCGCTATAGGCTCCAGCCGAGCAAAGTAGCTCTTCAGTCTTTCTCAGTGGTGACCTAGAGGTCACAAACATATACATACAAGGAGGGAAAGCAACATTGCTTCTTGGCCTCCAGACTAGAAACAATGCAAGTAGTAAATAAAGAATAAATCCTTGTGATTTCTTCTTTATTTTGAAGCGTAGCTCCTTACGCAATACTGCTTGGGGTTTCTTTGTGGTAGCATCACGCCAAACCTACTGAACCGATTTTGATGAAATTTTGGGGCGAGGGATAATCGTCTAACTGGAAAATCGCATAATTGGAAGAACGTATAACGGAAAACAGTATAACGGAATATCATCTAACAGGAAATCCGTATAATGGAAAAGCGTCTAACAGGAAATTCGTATAATGGAAAATCGTCTAATATCCCTGTTTCGCTCGCGCTTCCGCGCTCGCCGCGGCTATACATATAACATCAGAAACCGCAGTTAGACGTTTATCCAGTTAGACGTTTATCCATTATACAATTATCCATTATACGATATTCCGTTTAGATGCTTTTCCAGATTTTTTATTTAGGCAGATTTTAGACAATTATCCCATTAGACACTTATCCCATTAGACGATTTTCCAGTTAGACGTTCGTCCGACGCCCCGAAATTTTGTATGCTGACCGAGTACAACTCGGAAGTCTTTTTTATTTCATACCGAAAATCGGGTTTAAATTTTGGACCGGAAATTAAGGAAATTCAACATGAAATTCTTAAAAATCATTTTGTCAGAAACCTGTTGTTAGAAATAGTTTTTGGTGTATGTTAATTCTAATCGGGTGTTGTTGTTGTTGTTGTTTGATTGTTTGTTTGTTTTTTTATGGAACACGAACCTAAACTGGGTTATCTGCCTCACGACAATGAGAGGGACAATGGAATGGATTTCGCATTGATTAACAAACAAAGAATACAATAGTCCAAGTCCACGAAAGAAACATGCAACAGCATTACCAATCAACGAAAAATTGTTTCGTAGTTGAGAATAAAAATGAAATGATCCCGGTTAAAAAAGAACACTGGAGGATTCATTACAAAAATGAAAAGGAAGGGAAAGAAAGGAGGAAAGGCGGGGAGGGAAAGAAAAAGGAGGGGAACGGAAGGACAGAGTGGGGCAGAGGAGAGAGGGAGAGGTGGGAAGATCAACAATGTAGGTGCAACTACCCCCCACCTCAGGCAACCTGCAGCTCCCTCTCCAGGTATAATCTCACACTCCGCTCCTGTACGTCAATATGTAATGGTGGCGGCCTTAGTAAATCTTTGGTGCTTGGTAAACAAAACGTTTATACAGAATTTCCTGCCTAATGGTTATAACACGTGAAGGGGACTGCAAGATCTAGTGTTATAATGTGCCACAGCTGTGTGTTCAGTTTTTTTTTTCTTGTAGACAACCATGATCTTCTCAACATCATGGGCTACCGAAGGGATAAGACGTTCTAAGCTTTGAATAGAGGGGCAGACGGTGCCATATATTGAAGGGAGTCCGTAGCTGTAATTTTTTTTAAAGAATAATTCATGGTTTCAAGTTAGTGATGTAAGTTCCACCCGAACTGATCATGATTCCATATTGAAGATACGATTGCAACACGCAAAGTGAATTTTGGTCAAGAACTAGAATTTGACAATTTGTCGTAAAGCATAGATTTTGAACAAAAGAAAATCCAAGCTCATGACAGAAGTATTGTATGTGAAGTTTCTAATTCATGCCTTGGTTTAAAATCACGTCAAAATATCTAATAGATTCTACTTTTTCCAACTTGGGACATCAGCACTGCACACTGCGACTATCCTTACGGTAAGTAATATACTAATTGAAACTCCACATCTTTGAGAGTAAAAAAAATATACATTTGATTTTGGTAGTGTTCGAGTTCATTCGATATTCGTCAAACCAGCTCGAGATAATATTCTTATCATTTTGATTGTGGTGCTGAATCATCGCTGAGTCAGCCAAGTTCATTACTGCAGTGTCATAAGCAGCGTCATCAAAATCCATTTCCGTAACGATGATTTACCGGATCATCAGGGCTGCATCCTCCCCTTCCACTTACCTTGAAAGCAGTGCCCTGTTTTGGTGCACCCAGATATTTTTTTTTGGAGGGGGTGGGGGAAGGAGGATTGCATAAATACCTAATATTATTAAAAGAAAACCAGGCAGTGCTGCACAAAAATTACTAACGACGTTCCAAAAACTGTCAATTTTCTTCTTCAGATTTATAAATTAAAACATGGCAAACGTCACCAAGTCATCCTATGTTTAAAAGTATAGACAACAGAAATTTTAAAAAGATAAAAAGCCCAAAACACCACCATCACCCCTCTCAGAAGTAATTTCATGGCTTTTATCTTTTAAAAATTACTGTTGTCGATGTGCTTTTAAACATAGACGGGCATAGTGTTTTAATTAAAAAACCTGAAGAAGAAAATTGGCAATTTTCGAAGCGTCGTTCGTAATTTTCATGCAGCACTGCCTGGTTTTCCTTTAATAATCTGTTACCGTGCTTCTATTCTGCATAAACAACTCAGAGTCCGAGTGAAATTAATACAGATGTAAACCTATTTACCTTTTGGACTTGCACTGCCTGAGCGGGGAATCGAACCCACGACCTTTGAAACCAAAGATCGAGGTCCTACCGCTGAGCCACACTGACACGGCCAAAAGGAAACATCCATAGGTAGCATTAACATGTGCATGTATACATGTAAACATACATAGGCAGTCTGACATACAGGGTGTTTCAGAATAACACCGACAAACTTCCAGGGCGTACTAATGAGGTAAAGACAAGTCAAAAAGTCCTATACAACACTTATCCAAAAACGCTTGGTTACCGAGATATCGTCCTATTACACCCCAATTTTTTTATGATCGAGTATTTAAGTCATGGCTTAATTCGAGCCTGCAGCTGAATCACTGCCACTGAATGCCTGCAGGGTGCACGCTTTACAGTGACCTCATACACCATCTTGCGTGTTTAAGACCAAATTCATAGCTTCCTAAACTCCGATGGAGCACGGTGCACCGACCTGTGGCAACATTTCATGCTAATCGAATTGCGTTCGAAACTGCAAATACGTCTAACTCTTGCCAAGAGAGTTGTTAAATAAATTTTTTAAAAACCTTAATATTTATTTAAAGGATAGCATTGGTTACTGGTTTCTGCACGCAATAAATGTTGCTTTATTTCCCGTCATAACAGCCGATATAGCTGCAACAGCATCTACTGTTTTGTTTCGTTTTCAATCAATTCAGCCGTGCATAAAATTTATAAAATTATGAACCAAAACATCTTTATTGTACTTTTACAGGTTTGTGAGCTGTGTTGGCTGTTGCTGTGTTGTGTAGTGGTGACTGGTGGTTTGTTGTTGCTACATAAATACATCGACATATTTTCACCCCCGCCCCCCGACTAAAATGCCAGTGAGGCATTTCTCCTCACTGTCCTCCCCTCTGGGCACCACTGAGCTTTTGAATAGAATTAAACGCTCCATCGCACAAATAAATCGCCGACCTGATCCTAGACTTTGCGCGTCGGTGTTCGAGGAAACCCCATTTACACCTTTGATCGATTGTGAAAATCATAAATGGACCATTAGAACCCATTCTATACATCCATCCTTAGAACGAAATTACCTACCTTATTAAAAGCGTATGATGTAGTGTTGGCATGTGTTCTTGTTTGTCCGTCTACTCCTCCGGGTATAAAACACTTACAGCGACGAGAATAGGGGCAAATGAAAGATAACTAAATTGCGCTTCGGATTGGTAGCCTGTTTTCATCTGCTGTAACGTTATTTTTGATCCTCAAATACGCGAAAAACGGTTCTGAACCGGTTCATGACGACAAAGTTCGATCAGGCAAACCAATCACAAAAAAACTTGGTCACAAAAAAAAAGTAAAACGAACACTTATTTTGTATCATACTTAGCAGCACAAAAACGAGGTATACATAATTCAAAATGGTCGGCGACAACTCGCTGGACGAACGGAAAAAACAGACTGAACTCTATTGTGTGCGTGGGGCATCTTGAGTCCTGTGGGTATTTAATGATCGGCTACGTCTTCCTGGTGGGGCCGGCTTTAATCGACGTCCGCCATTGTTTTTGTAACCATCTTGGATATCAGCAAGGCACTCTGCTACTAAAAACGTACAAACGATTATCTGTGTTCGTTCTGCGGAGAACTCAAGATAGGTCGCGGACACTATAAACTTTATTTAACTTTATTCCAGAAATGCTGCAGTGCAAAATATGCTGTGCAGCTTTTTTGTACAACATTGAGACAGGTAGTGTATTTAATATGGAATCTATAATAAATAACAAAATAATAAAATTTTTGTTAATCTATCGCAACATGGCTTAACGAATATAAATATCAGTATTTACGGTAGTATAAAAATACAGCCTTGCACTTGAGACAAAAAAGTAAACATGATTTGGGTGAATTGTATGAAAAGTAGGTGATAATATATGCAGGAATTTTATCTTTTGTGCGTGTTGTCAAATTCATGCTGAAGTTCATACATAAGTTCAAATAGGAGGTAACGTACAATATCCTACCACAACAATAAAAATAATGTAATAATCTGTCACAACATGGCTTCATAAATATTAGTGTTTACAATTATTACAGGAAATAAAAAATACAACAGGCTGTAATATAGCCTGAGCTCTTTAGACGTCCAATTCATGCAGAATTTTATATATACAAAAAACGTAACAAAATAGAATACAACATTTGTAACAAACATGAAGGTATCCACACTACAATCACTCAACGTATCTGGCTGATAATTCTGTTGACTTCTAAGTTTTAAACGTTGTTAAACATTCGCTTTTCTGAAGGAAGGTGCGTTGGCTTAGCGGAACTAAATAGACATAAATCGCTGGAAATAATATTAAGGAAAATTGGAAATTAGCCAACAGCGAAAATCATACACTAGAAATAACGTACTTCCGTAAGCCTTACGTTTCGTCAGAGTGGCCCGACCCGGATTCGAACCGGCTACCCAGTTCGCCCCCAGATCACTTGAATGGCGCTTTAATCGCTATGGCCACATCCTCCACTGGCTAGCCAGCAGCGAAAATCATACACTATAGAAATAACATAGTTCCGTAAGCCACCTTTACGCACTTACGTTTCGTCGGAGTGGCATGACCCGTACAGCAAGCGGGCACAGCAAGCAATTTCCACACAAAGGAGAAACGCTTTTCATCACACTTCTCGCTTTGGTCGTTCAATATTTCGTTTGGGGTTACTCTCTCCATCGTAGGAACCTTACTTCACGAGATGTAGGCGAACAGACACACACGCAAACAACCAAGTCGGACGTTTTGAATGAGTTTGATGAAATGCAGCCGTGCTAAGATATGTGATGCACGAACTTTGAGCAACAATTGCAGTTAGCTTGCGTCAAGATAATCACTCAGTACACCGATTTTGTGGTGCTCTTGGAATCAAAGAAATTGCATGAAGAATGGATCGACGCCAATGGAGTGAGCGGATTGAAAGATATGGCGAGTAAAAGTTAACAATTTAAACACGACAGTGAAGTGCTGACCTGGGCTGCGTGATTTGGTGTTGGCATTCATTAATACGCACGAAAATGACAAGATGCCTTCTTAACCATATTTTCAGCCAGTTAAAGAATCGAAACCGGGATTCCACATTTTTATTTTCTAATCAGTTGTTTGTAAAAACAAGGAACACCGCGAAAAGACTGAGGGCCATCCAATGTCCAAACGGGGTGGGGATGACTGGGGAACCGTTACACCCATCCGCGTTATTGCAGACATAGAGGCACACCATACTAGGGCCTTCAAGGCGACGACCACGCCATCTTTTGGTCACCTCGTCACATTTTGGTGTTTCACCATACGAAGCAGCATCGGTGTTTTCACATGTTCGTGTTATCACTTCTGAAAAGGAAAACAACCGAATCACATTTTCAAAAGAAGATGCATGCGTGAGTTTACAAAGAAGCACAACGACACAAACACGCAAAAATACTTGACTTAAATCGTGAAAACTGGCAGCCGGTGTTCACAGTGGTAATTCGACATTTAAATACGGAAAGAAATACACCTTGCAACAATTAGAACAACTTTACAATGTTCTGCTTTTAATAAATAAAAAGATGTGCCGGCAATAGTATCGTAAAAAAAAGTCACAGGCGCACAAACGTAAGAGTTGGTAATATTTCGGTGATTGTCTGCAACACCTTCTTCAGGACCCTAGTGAATAATGTCGTGGGAATTGCGTGTGTGACAAGGCTATGGTGCATTAGTGTTTTTAAAGCTGTTTTAAACTATGTGTCTGAAGAAAATATGGCAAATAATCTCCGAAATATTACCAGTCCTTGTGTTTGTGCGACTGTGTCTTTTATTTTTACTATTCTTCTTTTAAATTTTCGGTGATGGGCGATCATCTTCTTCAGAAAAACCCCACTCACAAAATGAAAGTTCACATCAAAACAAATTCAGTTCGCCACATTTTAAAAAACACGCACACGTTAAAAGTCCGTTAGCTCGGACCACTG
>JAHWFP010036177.1:23644-36012 GCA_023313725.1 Lithobius niger
TCCTCATTCAGCCTTAAATGGCAGACAGACTCAGAAAACAGTGGAGTGGCCAGATACTGCGCCAAACTAATATGTAGTTCAGTTGTCTGAGCTAACTAACTCTAACGTGTGCGTGTGTTTTTTTTTTTTAATCTGGCGAACTGAATTTGTTTTCTTGAGAACTTTCATTCTGTGAGTGGTGTTTTTCTGAAAAAGTTAATCGTCCATCACCAAAAATTGGAAAAAAAAAAGTTGTGAAGTTGTTCTAGAATGTGCACAGCGTATCTTGAGTCCTGCAGTATTTCACGATCGGTTACGATTTCCTGGTTGTGGTTGCATTAATCGGCTGCCGGCCGCCATTGTTTTTGTAACTATTTTGGATAGCAACAAGGCACTCTGCTACCAAAAACGTACAGTTGATTATCTGTGTTCATTGTGCGGCGAACTCAAGATAGGCTGCGGACACTATAGTTGTGGTAAGTAAAGTACCCCTCAAAAATAAATGGACAAACCTTTGTTGCCATGTTCACGCGCTTACAACAATAGGAAGCACAACTGGAGCCGACTCGTGGCGATAATCTGTACTGGTATCGCTATTTCGTGGAACTGTGGAAGTGCTCGTCCCGTTTATAGCAGCAGAATGGTCCGGCACACTGTTGATTTTGTCCGTTTATTTTTGAGCGGTATACTGTACACTCGTTTCTACTTAAAAGCTAAACTAACGGACACTAGAACACTCTCACAGACACGTTGTTAAAAAGTTTACAAAGCCCAGCACATCGTATACTAGGCAGTCCGGCAGTGATTTTTTACTGAAAATTTTCGCCTCTTATATCGGGCTTCCTCAACACAGCATAATAAAATACTGAAATAAATAGTTGGGTCGTGCTTAGCTTTGAAAACTAACCTATGTTACTCGGATTACGACTGATCACCCCCTTTGCATGTATTAGCCATGTAGATCCTGAAGGATTTCTTGTTATGATCTCCTGATCTAGCTTTTATCTTAGACGGTTGCCTGATACATATACTGTATATCACCCGTGCCTTCTGCAAACGATTTTAATACACGAAAAAGACCTTCTTTAGCAAAAGCCAAAAATTGACGTGAATACACTTGAATGGCTTCCCATTCCAGAAACAAAGCGGCAGAGGACAAAAAAATCAAATAAAAGAAATAAAACGAACCTAATTAGCCTTGGAGCTAGGACAGGAGTTCAGACTTCTCCCTAACGAATGCAGGGATGAAGTGATTTGTGGGAAGCGACACGACGTAGTATTATTGTATATAACTCTATATAACTGTATATAACTGTATGTAATCGGCTTCAGTATGACGCCCTTCTGTTCCTCTCTGAAGTGCCCTTTGCGGCTAACCCATTAAGGCTCCAGCATAGAGTTATATACAATAATACTACGTCGTGTCACTGCTCTATTGCCACTGAGAACCACTTTTAATTAATTTTTAGCGGCCTTACTGAACTGTTGATACAATATAATACAAATAGTTTATTTCAACGGTACTGGGTGAAGTTCATAACAAACTTGTGACATAAAAAAAAACTATTACAGTAATTAGATAGGAAATACACATAAGGTAGTCAGTTATGTGCAACAACACAGTGACAAAGCCAAAACTTGGCAAAGAAAGCACTAGTGTATTTCTAAATGTTTTCACTCAAACGTTTACGATTAGTCAACCTAATATTATACAAATTAAGTAAACTGCATTCTTGGCAATAGTTTCAGTCAGTTAAAGAAACCAAACCGAGTTCCGCATTTTGTCAGATGTTTTTATGATCAGGTGTTTGTAAAAACAAGGAACAATTGGAAAAAGACGACCCAATGTCCATTCGGGATGTGGAGGGCTGGGGAACCGTTACACCCATCCGCGTTGTTGCAGAAATAGAGGCACACTAAACCACGGCCTTCAAGACGATGCCCACGCCATTTTTGGGTCACATCGCCACACTTTGGTCCTTGACCATACGTAGCAATATCGGTGTTTTCACATGTCCGTGTTATCACTTCTGAAAAGGAAAACAACTGAATCACATTAAAAAAGAAAGATGCATGAATCCAACAAGTTTACTTTGCCGGCGTAGGTTGCAATACTAAAACGTTGACACCCTGACAGAGAGCGAACAAGCCTACACAGCAAAAGAAAAAAAAACGAGATATTTAATTTTCGGCAATTTACTGCTTGTCTTCGTCACAATATGAAAACATACGCACAATAAAAAGGAGCAGGTGAAGCCAGAGGCTGTTCAGTTGACACCCGTCATCTTGTAATGTTGTCATTCCAAGATGGCGGGTGTCAACTGGACAGCCTGTGGCATCACCTGATCCTTTTTATTGTGCGTATGTTTTTATATTGTGACCAAGACAAACAGTAAATTGCCGAAAATTAAATATCTCGTCTTCCTTTTGCTGTTTGTGGGTTCTAACTCATTCAGGGAGTAAAGATGCATGAGTTTACAAAGAAGCAAAACGACACACACACACATACAGCTAAACTAACCGCTACCGGTTGTCCACTCAAACAGACATGTTGTTAAAATATTTAAATAGCCCAGGTCATCGTGGAAAGTCCAGCAGTGATTGTTTACTGAAAATGTTCGCCTCTTATATCGGACTTCCTCAGCACAGCATAGTGAAATACGGAAATAATTCGTTAGGTCAGGGTTGGGTTCGAAAACTAACCTATGTTACTCGGATTGCGGCCAATCACCCAATTTCATGTTCTAGCTATGTCGATCGTGATAAGACTTCGTGTTATAATCCCATATCAAGCGTTGTCTTAAACGGTTGACTGAACATATACCACCCAAATTACTCCTGAGTTAGGACCGGATTAAGGGCGGTGCGTTGGGTACTGAAGCACCCGGCCACAGACCGAATAGAGCCTTAAGGGTGCTTCACGGTCACGGGAAAAATAAAATAAGTAGGCCTACTGTTTTAAATTTTAAAAAAATTTACAAAAAAAAAAATATCGTTATAGTGTCCGCGGCCTATCTTGAGTTCTCCGCACAACGAACACAGATAATCGATTGTGCGATTTCAGTAGCAGAGTGCCTTGTTGATATCCAAGATGGTTACAAAAACAATGGCGGCCATCGATTAAAGCCACCCCATCCAGGAAGACGTAGTCGCTCGTAAAATACTTGCAGGACTCAAGATACACCGCGCACACAATAAAAAAAAAGTACCTTTTCTGCGGGACTGGTGGGGGAGGGGTGGAAATATTGCCACAAAAAAGCGTAAGCACCAGGCCTCTACGAGGTTTAATCCGGCCCTGAACCCAGGCGAGCAAAACAACCAAGTTCTAGCCAAAGGTACTCCTTATTGTGGATTTCTGCAGTGATTTATGTGTTTGATTTACAATACCGTCGGGGTCATTGCAGCGGAGAGGGAGCAAGGCAAACTACTTCTACAAACAAGGCTGAGAAGGGCCGTAATATGCTGCCTTCGAAAATTAACCCGGTTGGATCAATCTAAAACAATTCGGGTATTTATCAATGTACTTGCTGTATTTCCCTCTCTTAGTCAAGACTGTATTTTGGAATGCATCTATGAAAACTTACATGCGATTGCAGAGCCACTTGATAAACTAGGCTGATCCATCTTCGATATCCATCTTCAATGCGATTAAAATTATTTTGGCCACAACTTTTTTTCATTAAAATAACTTATTCATTCTGCAGAAGGGCGGAGAAACCAATGGACGGATATTGCATTTGATAAAATCGACGAGGCTGGAGCTGCTACAAAAATTTCCCAAAACTAAATATAAAAGCTATGTAAATGGCTCTATGGCCTTCGTACTCAATCTCAACAAACTACCATGTTAACATGTTCTGAATCGTGTTAACCCATTGTGCTCGAACTCGATGGAAGAATATAAAAGTAACGCGATCCCATTACAGTCATTATCACACCGGCTAACAACCAAATTCACGCATTTTCGCTGCCCTGTGAACATAACTCGTTCAACGAACATTTCTTCCTTTACAGACCCACCCACAAACCTAACGTGATTTCTCACGAAATTAAACACATTTTTGATCATGCAATCAATAAATTTCTTTTGGCTCGTGAATTTTAATGTACACTTCATAAGTTCTTTTGAAATGGGTATTCACTCCATTTGCTGGAAAAACTAAAAGACCATCGTGCACTTCATAAACTGATTTCACCAAACGTCTTTCTAATTCTATTTGTCTATCCTATTCCCCCGAAGATATTGAGTATCTTCGAAAACTGCACGCTCCTGGAAACTTACTCTACTCTCAACACCGTAAAGAATTCTTAAAAAAGCTCACCTTGCCTAGAATACAAACGATCAAAAACTAAAACTTAATCACAGACAAAATACAATATATCAAAAGCTTTGCAGCAAACACACGTGTAAGAATAATTACATAGGAAACATGAACTAAATAAAAGAATCGCATTCCATTAATGTAACCTAAAATACCAAGACAAAACAAATTCTTTACCCCAACATCAGATAAAAGCAGGGAATACCCAGAATTTAAAAAAAAATCAAGAGAGTCTCCCAACAAAATAATTTCCAGGCACTCCTTCACAGAAACATTGGGCATTATTACATGACGCACCCCAGTTCACAATAATTGAATGCCGAACTCTTTCAGAACACATTCCGATACTCAATAAATTAGGTATTTCGAATTTTTCCCGCCAAGGCCATCCACCATAAAAATCCAACCGCCGCTCCCAAAATTCGCTTCTTCCTTGCATTCGTTAGGCCGCGTTTATGCAGCGACTCGCCTTTGCATTCTCGCAGCTAGAACTCAATCGCGATGACAAAGGCGACATTGCCATGGTAACAACGCTAAATCCGACATCGTTTGAGTAATTATACTTGCAGTCTTATAGTCCGTGCCAATAATATAAAGAATTCCTCATGACGAAACAAATTTCCCAAACGCTTCTGAACTCACGTTATTGGCTGTTTTCGTTGCGAGGCGGCAGACATGAAATCGCCGCCATGTTGGAACTTGAAGTGATTTCTAGCTTCTATAGCTGCGAGAATGCAAAAGCGAGCGGTTGTATTAACGTGCCCTTAGGGAGAAAACTGGGCTCCTATTTCTAGCTCTTGGGGCTAACTATGTTCCTTTCATTTTTTTTTCTAGTCCATTTTACTCTGCTGTTTCTTGTTTCTGGAATGGGAAGCCATTCAAATGTATTTATGTCGACTTTTGGCTTTTGCTAAAGAATCCAAATTTGTCTCTTGCTTGTTAACGGAATAATAAATTCCGAAACATCCCATCCTTGTGTGTACACGTGCACCTATACCTGCTGTTATTTTCATGCGTTAAATCTGTTTGGTGCTTCTACATCCTAATCTATATTACAAAGGCATTAAACTATTTAACCACCAGGATTTTAATTTATGGCGCATGAAGATTGCAAATCATCTACGCCAGTGGCTTTAACGAACAACCAACCTGTAACGTGTTGGCCCTAGAATATGCTTCCTAGGCCTTTCATCGTTACTTAGCTGTATTCCAAGGGTGCTATACAGGGGTGTGTAGACGCACTATCGTATGATTCATTGGGAACCGCTCGTCACTGGGCCTTCTGCCCCCCTCCCGAGTGGAATGTAGGTACTTCAATGGAAGTCAACATGATTACATCACGTCGGCTCCCCCAGTAAGGTGCGTGAGAGAGATAGCAGGGGAAGATCCATTTCTATTCTGGTGAAATCACAGCCCCTTTCATCATAAATGTAGCCTTGGCATTTCTATGGACATTAGGTTTCTTAAAAATCAGATCTATTGTTAGGGACTTGAGATTGCATCATAAGTGTGCGCCGGGAGTACATACAGTATGTCTCAGAAGTCCTGAACCAGGTAGGCCTATATGGTATAAGCCTATAGTGTGTCCTGAACCAGGTAGGCCTACGGTATAGGCCTATACTTCACCCAGAGGAGAGAACCGAAAGTACTGTATTGGTATGATACAGTAATGTACTGGTGTTACTGTGAGTGAACGGCTATTGATTGTGGAAGACATCTGCTACTCCCATTAGGTGCATATTTTGCTCAAAGTTTGTTGATTTGTACATCTTAGGCCTAACATGGTATAGGTGTACATCGTATAGGCCTACACGGTATAGGCATATACCATATAGACCTACCTGATTCAGGACTTCTGAGACATACTGTATACTACCCGTCGACACTTATTCCTGGTCTTTAGCGACAGGTCTGAACGTCAGACAGATAAGCGTCAGTTAGCTGTTTGTTACTTTGGATTACATCTGACCTTTAACTGGCTGTTAGAACGTATGTTAGTGCCCTGTGTTCGACAATGTTATAATTCAATATTATTCGTTTCGGCCTAGTATATCTGTACTCGCCTTCTACGACTAATGACTTTCTCAGTGTCCCCTAGCACTCAGGAAGAACAGATTGACTCGGAAGCAAACCAAAACTGCGTCTTTATTCGTCTTCAACCCACTACAAACCTGCTGCCGATGTACCTAAAGTGACATGTGAGACAAGGTGTATTTATGCAGCAATTTCCTAACGGAATGCTTAAGAGGTCAACATGTTATTGATCAATTATATGAACACCACCATGGCAAACCAGGTATGGAATGATCTAAACTTACGATTTGCCATCCGGGATCCAGAAGAGCAGTTATGACATTTTGATATTCTCCATAACCTGAACATGACTCATGAGGGATCTATGTCCAATTATTTTACTCGGGTAAGAATTTGAGGCATTTGTGTCTAAGCTCTGGCAGAAAAATCTCAGATGAGGACCATATCCACTATACTGTAAGAGGGATTCGTTATAACAAATTGTCATAAAGAGGGAATCGTCATAAAGACCCATTGCTGAGTCTTTATGTGGAGAAGCGTCTTTTACCAAGCTCATATAGAACAACGATTTACAGTGGCTTTCAAGTGCTTGAGTAAGCCCAATGACCAATCGTTGCTTCCTCGATGAGTTTGGGGATTCAACAATGGGGTATTGTCCCTCTCTCCTTCTGGGGCTACGGCTAACGCTGGGTACGCTGCAAACAACAACAGGGGTATTGGACATACTCAGGCGATAGTAAGCATCTGTCATGCATTCTGCAACCTACATCAGATCCTCCTTGATCGAATAAAAATCAATGCCTGCCCTATAAACCAAAGGCCAGATAGTTTCAATTGAAAGAGAGTGACTCCTTATTTGAACCTGAAAAACCAGAGGAACCTGAAGATGAAGACCACTTTGAAATGAAAAAATTGAGTAAAACTTCCATTATTCAAACTGAATCATGTAAGAGAGAAATTGCTTTGATGATCAGTACTTCCCAAAGTGCTTTCTTAGTTGCACAAGACTGTTTTGCCCTAGATGTTGGTGTCACATCACCTGTAGGGAAGATGATGTCTACGAAAATGTACTTGGCCTCCAAAGCAACTAGTATAATTGCTACCATGCAAGGCGCAGTTCGAACTAACATATGACTATGTTTGAAGGATGTTCGATGTACCACGGATGCTGCCGCTAGCTCAATTCTACACCTTGCTTGGATTGCTAAGGAGTATTCATTACACAAGAAGACCAAAAGTCTCAACTATACAAAGATGTTCAACTGTTGTGTGAGGGTCCACTCCTTGCAAATGATGTTCATCGTTTGGACGGTACTACTCTCATCCCTGAATGACGAGATTTCAAGCTATGCAGCATTCCCTCAATGCCTCTCAAGGTGTCCAATTTCTCTATTACATCTATCCATGAAGATCTGCTGAACGACATTCCACTTTGGTCGTTATGGCATGAGTGCCTTGGACACCCAATCATTGAGTTGATGCTGAATGTTCAACGTGAGTCTTTGCCACACGGCATCGATTTCGGTGAATCCCATCTACACCATTCCCAACTTATATTGCGTGTAAAGGTAAGCACTTTCCATACCACAAGACAACTCACTCCGTTTGTTCTGACGCAATTATTTCACGCTGACCTGACTATTCCCATTTGTGTTCCTAATTATCAAAATGCCCACTATGACTACTTTCATCACGGTTTTCTTTATTTCCTATCCAACAAATCACAGGACCTCAATGCATTACACACCTTTAAAATGAAATGTGAAATGAAACTTCACACCATTTACTTATCTTGTTTATGGACAATGAACCTCTATGGAAATCTTATGATTTTGGGTCACATCTGCATGGGCAAGCTATAAAACATCTATATTCCGCACCCTTCTCACCACCAACCAACCAACCAATCGTTATTCTAACGAAGTTTTCAAACGATTATCCAAAAAGCAACAACACTTTTGGAACAGAGTCGACTCGCTATCAAACTTTGGCGTTTTGGAGTTGTGATCCTGCCACCATTACAACATCCTGTGACTAAAAAATATTTGGATCAGAACAACAGACTCCTATGGGTCGATGGGCTTCGAATCGATTCTCCTGCTCTGGATGTCATGTACACACCATCGGCTCTTTAGTGTATTACACTCTACCTCCTTCTCCACCGATCATCTATACTAATGTCAACTACGACACCGATTCGGATACGCCCTGATCATCCCGTCTTCAAATGACTACTCTATCCCCCAGATGAACCACAACCATGGCAACTTGTTTTTGTACCACATTATGGACAGGGATGTCCACCGGGAACTAAAATATTCGTTCTGCATCAACAAAGAGCCATTGAAAGACAGAATCAGCATGCTAATATCATCTTAGAAGACCATACTTATCTGAATCCCAATGATGAGCCTTCAGAGGATCCATCCGAACCTATCGAGCTCTTATGTCAAATTTGTGCCAACACCGATGACCTATTCCAACGCCGTCTCGTCATCTGAAGTACAGGCTGGCGTGATTCCATGCATGTGGAACTTGGCCACTTATCAGGTCGGGAATTTGGTTTCATGACCATCAGGGACGATATTCATCAAGTAAAAATTATAGAGTCAAAAGTCGCTATCGTTTGGAAGCTCAAACCATTTTATCAAAAGAAGCTTCACTACTTCTACAATTCAAGGGCTCTATGACAATGTACTCTTGGACTAAGCATTCTCCCCCACCTGCGCACGACAATTGACTCCTCCACCTCCCACGTCTTTAAGCCACCATCAATATTCCTCTGGCAACGCCCCCTAGTTAATGTTAAGGAAAATTGGAAATAAGCCATCAGCGAAAATTACACACTAGAAATTACATAAATTCAGTAAGGCACTTTTAGTCACTTATCAGGTCGGGAATTTAGTTCCATGACCACCAGGGACCGTAATCACCAAGTAAAAATTATCAAGTCAAAAGTCGCTATTGTTTGGAAGCTCAAACCATTTTATTAAAAGAGACTGCGCTTCTTTTAAAATTCACACACGCGCACGAAAATTGACTCCCCCACGCCTCCACGTTTTGCCAGTGGAGGATGTGGCCATAGCAGTGAAGGCGATATGCAAGTGATCTGGAGGCCAACTAAGTAGCCGGTTCGAATCCGGGTCATGCCACTCCGACGAAACGTAAGTGCATAAGGTGGCTTATTGAACTACGTTATTTTAGTGTATGATTTTCTCTGATGGGTTATTTCCAATTTTCATTATTTATTTCCCTAGTTAATGGTTATTCCTACTGTTTGTAACAATGGTGAGGAGGCTACTACACCTTGGCAAGGCCAAGCATTAGTTGATGTATGACATTTAACTCGAATAGTTTATATTAATTTGTATTTTCGATTGTTTAAAAAGGCCTATTACTGTGATAGAAACACTAATATAAATCGAACTGCAAGTGAGTTAGAAAGAAAAAAGAAAAAAACTACTGTGTTGCACATTTACCATCGCCATGATCAATTAAGACTTCTTTTAGGCAGGATTTGGTGTTGTTTGGACATCTTTGTGCTGTAGGCCACCTCCTATTGCACGGGTTGCATTGTACACACTTCAGACCAGCTAAAATGAAAATAAAAAACACAAATATTGATAAGCAAAAGTAACGATGAGAGCACAGGAGAAGGCTATATTAACATCCAACAGACGCACAAACTGAAACCGAGATGGTCGCTTCGTAGCATGCCACCATTTTGAATGATGTCACGTGACCGGAATTGAACACAAAAAAACCAAGATGGCCGAACCATAGGACGCCACCATTTTGAATGACGTCACGTAACCGGAAGTGGCGTAGCAAAAACGAGATGGTTACACCTTCTTGGGTATAGGAAGCTGTCATTTTAAATGGCGTCATTAATCACGTGACTTGTGACATCAAACCTTGCGGCCAGAAGCAAGGATGCTTCCATATATATTTCATATGGTTTGGCAGTGCTATACTACGAGCTTGGGGCAAGGGCAGTTCCTGTCACTAGAGCGCGCTGTTAACACGATCGGATCGAGCTCGTCCATGTATTAGCATTTAATTAAATGGGAATGATGTGAGACGGTCTCGTTTCGAGACGTTGTTATGGCTATGTAAAACAAATAAAATAATTTTAACAATGAAGAAAGATAATTTATGGTTCCTCTCATAACATAGTGAAGTGCGAAAATATTTACTCCAGTAGAAGTACTTTTAAAAACGATTTAAAAACTAGGTTCGCAACACAACGCATCATTTATATTCTCACCTACTGGTTGCTAGGCAACAAAAAGTAACGCAGGCAGGCCATCCAAATTCAGCTAACTAAAAGCCAAACAAACAAAATAATTGTGAAACATTGAATTAAACACGTGTAATTTTTTTAATTAGTACAAATAAAGTAAAATAAGACGAGTTTAGCCCCACGTGTCTAAAATTAACCACATAACTCGCACAAAAAAACTGTTGGACTACTGTTGGAAAACTGTTGGACTCGTGATTTCCGCAATTTTTCGAAGATTAAAGCTTGGTGAGGCGAAAACTGGTTACAGTTAAATTAACACGACTCCCCGTGAAGCGTGTGTAAATCTTGATTAACGAAAAAAACGTAGTTACAGGTTTTTAAAATTGGTTTCGTTCTTTTTTACTTTGCTTTCGTTTTCTTTCATTTTGGTTTCGTTATGTTTCAAATTGCTTTAGTTTTTTTATCTCTTTGGTTTCATTTCTTTTCCGTTTGCTTTAGTTGACCGCTCATTATACAAAACTTAAAGACGAACAAATTAAACGGAGAATACAGTAATTTACACTAAATAAATTTTAAGATGCAGGTTTAAAAACGTATTAAATTAATAATTTCCTATACACAGTAATCCAAAAATGGCTACAGCTAAAATTAAGCTGAACGACATTTAAAAAAAAAACAATGTGGTGAGAATTATCAGTATATTTTCTGCCCGTAATATGTTCAGGCACTTAAATTATTATTTTTTTTTATTTATCTGTAATAAATATTAAGTGTTAGAACATATTACAGACAGAAAATACACTGATGATTTTCAACACGTTGTTTTTTTTTTAACGTCCTTCAACTTAATTTTAGCTGTGTAGCCATTTTTGGATATTACTTGTATTACTGTGTATAGTAAATGATTCTAATCTACTGAGTATCTTGGAAAACTGCACGCTGCAGCAGAGTGCCAAGAAACGAAAGCAATTTGAAACATAACGAAACCAAAATGAAAGAAAACGAAAGCAAAGTAAAAGAGAATGAAACCAATTTTTAAAAAAACATTTGATATATTGACAGTGTCAGTTTTCAGATGCGTGCATTCATTCCAATGCGACCGCTCGTTTGTTGACGTACGTAGAACTAACCGGTGCAAAGTGAAGCTCCAAATTAACACCGTTTTTGTTCGACCCCGATCATTTCGTGACAAGACAACCGTGTTGACAAACGTTTTAAATCCTAGCACGAAACAAGCAATCGACGCAGCGTTTTCCTTCTCACCACCATACTGAGTTGGCGCCGCCGCTCACTTTAATTGCCGCTGGCGCCATCGTGTGAGCGGAACTGCCGGAGGCCCAGGCAATAGCATTGCAAACAACGCATATTGCCAAACCGTAGTGGAATTAATCTTGCCAGAAATGTTGTCATAGTACGAGTGCCGAGAAGTGAGGACACAAATCGTGTGACTAGAAATGACATGAATTCGCACGAGCAGAGGCGTAACTCAAAATTGGGGCCCGGATGCGGCAGTGAAGTGGAGGCCCCCTCTCTCCCGCTTCACACACAAAATTCAGTTATCGCCACACAAGGTGAGAGCCCAGTGGAGGGGCCCTTTTACTAAAAGAATACATGCAGTTTTGCCATACAAGGGGGTAAGAGCCCAACAGAACCCCGCTCCCTCCCCTTCATAAAAAAAATGGTTTTGCTAAGCAAGGCGAGAGCCCAGTGGAGCCCCCCCTCATTCATAAAAGAAATTGCAGTTTTTGCCACACAAGGCAAGAGCTCAGTGGAGGCCACCCCCCCCCCCC
>JAHWFP010036178.1:4316-16687 GCA_023313725.1 Lithobius niger
GGGGAGACTAATTTAACGACCTAGAAGATAAGCCTCAGGGAGATTAGTTTAATGACCTATAAGCCTTGGGGGAGACTAATTTAACAACGTTCAAGCTTATACACAAACCTTGGGGAGACTAATTTAACAACGTACAAGCTTATGCACAAGCCTTGGGGAGACTAAGTTTATTCCTACCAGAGTTGGCACGGGTCACTTTTTTTTGACCTAGTGACCCGAAATAGTCCAGACCCGTTACCCGATGACCCGAAATTGACCAGGCGAGCTGGTATCACCGATATTAACCCAATTAGTTGACAGTGAATATTTAACCACTAACACACGTTTTATGGGGAAAAAAAGCGACTCTACAATACGACTTTTAGTCATAGTGCAAGAGCAACTAACTACACAGGAGTGTATACTCATTTACACCCCCGAGTTGTAGTGTAACCGAGGAGTGCAGTGGTTATGACTTCATGACGGCTGCTAATTTAAGGGGAGGGGAAATTCTTATGCTTTGTAGTTGCAATAATAATTAAAAAATTTTCCTATAATTCTACTACCACCATTGACGGGTTTATCTCCAAAAGTCACTGATTGGTCAGATTAAACGTACGCATACCTCCACGTTGGCTATCTTGTATACCTCCCACGCCGAAAAATAAATTGTACTGACTATGGAGCCGCAGCCGACAAATATTTCACTGCGAACATCTACTGTAACGAAAGATGTCTATGCTTGCTCATGTTTCTCGCGGAGCTGCATTGCTCTTAAATTACTTCACCAGAAACGGACGAAGCCGTGTTTGTGTCAGGCTGACTGATTGGTGGCAGACAGTGGTATGATGGATTGGCGGGTCAATTCAGTTCGGCGGATCGCCGGGTCGCCACTGGTTCCAGCTCTTTGACCCGTGACCTGGTGACCCACCACAAAAGAGTGACCGAATGACACGACGACCCAATGACCCGTACCAACTCTGATTCCTACTCGCCAAAACAGCAAGTAAGCAACAGAGAATTGTAACCGGCTATTTACGTATACACGTAGCCAATACTCGTGGTTGCGCCTTGCCGTTACGTAGCTGCTTGTGCGCCCTGACATCTTATGCCCAATAGCAGAACTTGGTCGAACGCCAAACTTGGGTAGCGAGCCAGCCCCACTGCTTTGGTTTGTATTGTTTTGCTTCGTCAACAAAGAAATGCTTGTGTTCCAACCAGGGTGGCTTTAAAAATCTCAAGATGAAATTTTCCAGACCAATACTGAAATTTCCCCCTGTTTTTTTTTTTTTTTTTTTTTTTTTTTTTTTTTTTTTTTTTCTGTCAGTCGAAGGAGGTACATTTCAGGATTAACACTTTTTTTTTTTTAACATTTCACTCAAATCGCAGCTTTTGAGTGACATGTTAAAAAAAAAAATTGTTAGTCCTGAAACGTACGTCCTTCGACTGACAAAAAAAACGGGGAGGAAATGTCAGTATTGGTGTGGAAAATTTCATGTTGAGCTTTTGAACGACTGACAATGTTAAGAACACAGGCATTTCTTTGAGGGCGAAGCAAAACAATACAAACTGAGGTTAGACTATATCACATCATTCGCCAAATCAAAAATTACACTGCCCTAACTGGTGTCGGTAATGAGCAGGTATATGCCATAATCTAAAACAAAACTATGGAAACGCACTTAACACGGAATGTTCAATATTATTTAAGGCCTAAGCAGTTTTGCTTTATCAGAAATTAAACAAACAGAACGTGATATTTTAAACTAGTAAAGTGAAGCTTTTGGAAGTAAAAAACGAAATACGAATTAGCTATTCTTTATAGAGCAAAGTGACTTTATGGAAAATTCCCTGACTTGCAGTATACGTTTATCAAATTCCTCGATTTCAGACTTGATAAATTCCCTGAATTTTCCTGGTTGTCCGGGTTGAACGCCACCCTGTTAACGTCTCGTTTTGCTAATTGGGAAAACTATGCTTTGAATTGTGTGTGTATGGGGGGGGGGGGGGGTTGCCCACCCTTGCTTTGCCACTGAAGTCTGGAATTGGGTGAGTGTTCTTTGACTTTGTTCCCTTTCTATCGGAATGGAAGACGGTTGCGCTCCGCGTTTCAACAAAGAATTCCTTCAACGGATGGTTTGTTGTTAAAAAGTAATAACGTTTTGAAAGTGGGGCAGTAAAAAAAGAGAAAGAAAACGACTTCGTTTGTGGTTCATTCAGTAGCATGTTGGCCGCTTTCCTTCAGGATAAGAAGCTCAACGGCGACGACGATGTAACGTCATCTTGGGGAAATAGAAAAAAAAAGGGAAGAAGAAAGAAAGGAAAAGATGGTGAGATTGAATGTGTGAGTGTGTTAGTTGGTGAGGCGTGTAATGTGTCCTTTCCTTGCTAGTGGCTGGCTTGCCATGCGACTCGAGCCAGCCGGTATGGCGGAAAACGCCGAAAGAAAGACCTGCGTTTTCGCCCTGAAAAGGAGAAGGTATAAAAAAAAAACCGAAAAAAGTCTCTCCGAAGTTGCGTTGTTGATATACCATGAGTTACAGCCCCCTAGAGGCATACGCCAGACACGGGCGGAACATTCGGAAGGGGGAAAAAAATGTGTGTGGACGAATTCGAGTAGTGGGTTGGAAGAGTACGTAGGCTTGCTCGTAAGAAAAATGGAAGTTGGGGGTGAGGGGGAGGGGAGGGCTGCAAAATGGATGCGACAGCAACGCTGGTTCTATTGGTAACATTTCTCTCCCCTGATGATGATGGAATCCCCAAAAGGCTCCACTTTTCTTCTCCCGAGACATCGTTTTCTTTCGATCACATGATGTTGGAAGGCGTTATCGACGGGAGATTGGTTTACCGATGATTTCGTGTGCGAGCGCTGTATGATGGAATGGCGGATTATTGAGACTTGCAAAAGGGACGGAGAGAAAATATGGTTTTTGCTGCTACGGTAATGACATTTATTTCCAACGTCGATGCTTTCGTCCGAGTTGGTACCAAACGTTTTACCAAGGGTCAGGAATTTTAGCAGATCTTGGAACCTCCTGTATAAATGCTCTAAGGAGAAAATTGTTAATAGTTGACTTGATCAAACCTAAAAAATGCTAGAGGCTTTGTCCGAATAAACTCCAACCTGATAAAAAAAATAAAACCTAGTTTTTTGTTTCACCTATTCGACCTATTTTTTACGTATGTATAACTAATTATAAGTCATGTGGGCTGTGACTAGATTCTCAAACAACAGTTAGCCTATATAAAATGTTTTAAATAATAAATACTAATTATTTCAACTTGTTTGTTAATTGTTTGTAAAGAAAGGTTTTTGTTAAACAGCGGTGCATTTCAATGGTTTTTAGTACCTTAACCAAGCGTGATAACTACTAGTACTAGTACTGTTCCTATGAAACAATCGTAAACTAAAGCAGAAGCCCAAGTTAGATAAGTTAGGCTTGGTAAAAAAATAAATCCCCCCCCCCTCCAAAAAAAAAATAAATAAAGCTCGGAAAACAGTAAAACCGAAAAAAACAATAAAACCCGAAAAAAAAAACCAATAAAACTCAGAAATAATAAAATCCGAAAAAAAATAAATGAAACCCAGAATAAAGCAATAAAACCCGATAAAACCAAGAAACCCGAAAAAAAATCCCTGTGGGTCAGGCGAAAAAAAACCGAGTTATTTCAAACGGATTTTCTGATCATTCCATGCCCAAGGGAAAAATTACTTGACGTATTCGGCCTAATTACACATTAAACATCTGTATTTATTAGGCTTTCCATGTTACGTTAGGATTCCGTTGTATGTACTTCCAAATGCAAATTACACAAAGAAAAGACCACATACCTGGATAACCTTATTGCGTGTAGCAACTCCGAGTAGAATGATAGCGTACTATTGCCATATCTCCTAATATGTGGATAGAAATCGTACAGTTATTAAACTCGCCCCCCTTCTATCCATCCATTGGTTTTATGGACGGACGAACTAGTTTCTGGTTCGATCTTGTTTTTCTTTCAATTTCGACGGAAGTCGGATCCCATGAAAGAACCACAGCACATAATTTCCGTCTTCACCATAGCAACGAAGACTGTAGGAAGGTTCTGTTCTGTCGGCAAGGTGAAAGCTGTTACTCGTAACAAATCTTCTTCGCTTTCATTTTGCGTGTTTTTTTTTTATACTTGTGGTTTTGTTAGACTACGTCTTTCAAGGGTTGGATGAGGGATAGACTTAAAAAAAATACTTACATAATAATCGGAAAGTTAATTCGATATCGCTTCTTTCTTTCAAGTCTACGCGGGGGCCTGGCGGTAGTAGCGGCTTCTACCTCTCATATTGCTTTGTCTCTTATCTGATTTGCACGCAAAGCATTTGCAAAGGTGTTAGTAGCCCCAGCTACCGCTCGAACCCCGCATAGGCTTGGAAGAGGTTAGATGTGATATCTGGTTAACTTTGTAATCTATGGTTACAGTACCTTTTCCCAGACTATATTGACACTACTATTGTCTGCGCGGCGTATGCTGAATCCTGCAAGTATTTTGTGAGCGGCTACGTCTTCCTGGAGGGGGTGGCTTTAATCGATGGCCGCCATTGTTTTTGTAACCATCTTGGATATCAACAAGGCACTCTGCTACTGAAAACGTACAATCGATTATCTGTGTTCGTTCTGCGGAGAACTCAAGATAGGCCGCGGACACTATAGATGATGCCACAAGTAATTAATCTTATATTGATGTTTTTTTTTTTTTTCAAGGTAAAATATGGGAAGCAATTTTTTTTTCTAGGGCCAGATTAAAAAAATCAGAAGTTACTATTGAAGACTGGGAAAGAATCTGAGTGAATACAACTACCAAGATTTATTATTGTGGGTAATATGTAGAGTTGTTTTAACCATGGAACAAAGCAAATGTGATCAGGAAGCCGCTATAATATACTAACCGTACAAGGAGCAGGATCGATTTTGAAGTCCCATGTGAAATGCGAGTGCTCGGGTTCTCCGGCAACTTTGAACAAATTGGGCAGCACAAACCGAATGGTCAGTCTAGCCTCCAAGCTAAGTGACCCCAGTTCGAATCCCGCCTGTAACGTGTGTACATGTACGAAAAAAAAATCACTGGACTGTAAATCGGTCCTGGACCATTATGGGTCTGTTGGTGCCCCCTTTCTAGGAATGTAAGTCTGCACTAGAAAAAAAATCCGTAAAATCAGATAAATCCGTGTAATGTGTGGTACTAAACACCCACGAAAGTTATGGTGTAAGGCATCAGAAGTCTAGGGCAATAATAACCACAAGAGTAGATCTTTGTTGAATGGAAAAAGTTGTGGTACCAATTTGGCTTAGCCTATATGAAAAATAATCTTGGTTAAAATAAAAAGGGTGCTAGAAACTATATGACTTGGTTCTACTGCTCTTCCCCTGTAATGGTGATGATGATGGTGTCCCAGAAGACTTGCCTTTTCCTTCCGCGTGCACTTCATCTCAACCGCTAATGACAAAAAGATTGTTCGTTCGTTCGTTCACTCTTTGTGGCCGAGGGAGTTGGCTACAAATAATCGTTTATAACAAGTTTTCTTATCGGCTGTCATCTTTTTGTGTCTATAGAACTGGGTAGTGTGTTACGTATAGGACTTCCAAATATAACCCTCAGTACCAATAAGCTGTGCCTAAAAAAAAGTATGTGGTAGTAGGAGTAGCATTGAGGTGGAGCCTCCAAGATGATTCTGCCTCATGTTCCATCACGCTTTTTGAGTCGTGACCCCTTACGGTTAGTTGTCAAACCAGTTACCATATTTACTTAACGGTACGTTCTTCCCGGTTGGGTTTCCTTGCCTCAGTTTTTCAACAATTTTTAAGGCGATATCAGACGAAAAGATTTTCACTCCCGACACGACTAAAAATTGGTCAGGAGGCTAAAGCCCGTGTCAGACGAGAATATTTCACACACGACACGACTAAAAATCGGGTCGGGAGGTTAAGTTGGCTCGTGTGACGTGGGACAGACGGCAAAAGTTGGGGGTAATTAAAGAGTCGTCCAGACTCGATGGCCAGGCTAGGCGGCCAGCCCTCCGGGTACCGACTTTTTCTCACATGACCGATAGAGACCAATGGTAAACGCATACCACACATTCCATAAAAAGAGGTAAAGTTGGACGTAAAGCGATCAAGCCATATTGAAGTGTTTGTTAATCCTGAGGGCAGTCGGGAGTGGAGGAAATCTGCCCGTGTGACAACCAACTCCAGACACGACAAAATGTGGGGGGAAATCACTTCTGCCCTTAGGACAATCGTGTCGTGAGTGAAAGTCTTCTCGTCTCACGGGTTTAAGTTGGCTCACGTGGCAGGATGCAGATGACAAGAATGGGGCACCTTAGCACTCGCGATTGCCGCCAGGAGGAGTCGTGTACTACTGGTCCTTGACTCTCTTTTCGCGTGGAAGCAATGGCTGGCGTTCAGTACGAACCAAGACGGATCGAGCAGCTCAAGCCCAATTTATTACGACATGGAGCTTCGACACATGGGAAAAAAACAAGATTTGATAGACGAGGTTGAAAGTTACTTCATTCTGAATATTAAATGTAAAATATGCAGGGTGGCTACTAAATAAACAGTGTCCTTAGGTCAGGTACTAGCTTTTGGGGATAGTTGCAAAAGTTTGTAGCTAGTCGCAATATTCCATGTAAGCTCCTAAATACAAAATACGATTTAAAATTTTTGTTAGAATTCTGTCCCATCCCTCCCTCCAAAGAAAAATCGTGGCTACAACTCCATTCTGTTAGCACCAACTTTTGTAAACATAGCCAGTGGGAACGGGGTTCGTATAAGTACTTCATTTTGAACACGCAGGGAGGACTGCATATTTTATATGTGTGAAGATTTTGGGGTGGACACATAAAATTAAGGTCCTTCCTACCCCTCCCCCCAAAAAAAAGCCGGTTGACAATGTTAACATAGGCCGTGGTCGTGGACCGGGTTCGCATTACTTCACTCTGAATCCTGACTGTTAAAAAAATGCATTTAGGACACTAGCCCGCTCCAAAAAACAAATAAACCAAAAAATGGCTAAAAAAAATCAAGATGAAGGAAATAAGCGGAAGGATAAAAAAAATAAACAGGAAAAATAAAACGCAAAAGAAAAATAATTAAGGGGAAAAAACGCGGAAAAAAGCTTACGCAAAAAGGAATAAAAAAAAGGCCAGAGGGAAAAAAAAGTCGCTAAAAATTGCCGATGGGGAAAAAAAGTCAAAGGAAAAAACTTTATATTGTTCTTGTTGTTTTACGACGGTTTATTAGGGCATCATAGGCACGTCACGTCCTTTTACCGTGGTTTGAATTTCACCAGGCAGGGTACGAGTTTCACCTTAAAATGGCCTGTTTTCTGAGTCTTTTTTGTCCCCAAGGCTCATTGCAATTTTTTTCAATGTAATTTTTTTTTCATGATTCGCTACTAATATTATTTTCATAGGTAGCACGATGGGCTGAATAAGATTAGGCTCTAGTTTTAGGGTTAGTTGCAGAAGATTAACTAGTGGCAATATTCCAAGCAAAGTTCGGTCCCTGCAAAATACTTTCTAGATAAAATTCTGTCTCCCCCCCCCCACCAAAAAAAAATTCATTGCTGGCAACCCTTCATTTAGCATCGGCATGTTGACTATGGGGTCTAATGAGGACTGGATTGAGAGCATGAACTGTAACAAAAAATCAAAAAATTCAGGTTGTTTCCTAAACAAACTAAGCGTTAGGTTAGGAACTGGCTTTTTGGGATTTGAAAGATCAACGCTAGTGGCAATATTCCAAGCAAGGTCAGAACCTACAATATACTTTCTAGATGAAACTCTACCCAACCGAAATCCATCGTAAGTAAGACTAAAAAATATAATTTCTAGCCAGTTTTATTTTTACCAGGGAATGGAATTTTCACCCACCGTAGAATAATGTTATAGTAAAACTAAAACTTTAGTTACACGGTTTAGGAGTTTTTTACTAAGCAAATTTAATATTATTACAAATCAGTAAAGTCAAACTTGAATGTTGAGACGGACATCAAGTCAGTTTATCGGACGACTGTTTGATCGTTTTCTAAAGCTGATCATTTTCTAAAACTGATAATTTTCTAAAGCAGCACAAAAGATAATTGGTAAAAAAAAAAGGGTGGAACCATACGTGTTGTCTTCAAAACACGAGTGTTAAATATCCCTAGATTGTTATAGTGACGCAGGGGCAAAATAGAGTGACGTTGTTTACTACGTTTTTGTTTGGTAACGAAAGGTGGACTTTTTTTTTCAATCGATTCATTTTTACGAAAGCCTAATGCGTGATTTTGGTCGAGATGCAGTAATAATCGTAGCTACGCACGTTCTAATAGTTTCTTTTAGTTTTCTTTAACGTTGTGTCTGTTGGTTATATGAATCTGTGAGCAAGGAACTTGTCTAATAAACTTTCGACGCGATAATCGTCGGGTTTGAAGGAAAGGTTAGACCTTGACGTGTTTTCCGGGCATCCACAGATTTTTGTGTGATTTCATCGACTCGTTTAATGGCTATCTGCCACCGTTTTCGTAGAACTGGGTCTTTTGGGAAGCTATGACTGCTTTCCCAGTTCTTACACTTGGGAACACTACAACACGCGGCATTTTTTGTTGATGCTGTTGGAGCGAAATAGTAGCGCGCCATGCTGTTGTATGGGCGCGAGTGAAGCGCGAAGGACCAGTAGTACCGCAGCGCCTCTGGTGGTTCAGAGCGACTAAGGTGCCCCATTGGGAGTAATTCATGTTGTCCCGACTCGGTGGCCAGGCAGTGCGGCCAGCCCTCAGGTACCAATTTTTCTCGCGTGACTGATAAAAGACCAATGATGAACGCATACCATGCATACCAGAAAAAGGGGTGAAGCTGGCTGTAAAGGGAGCAAGCCGTATGGTTTATTTGTTGACCCTAAGGGCAGTCGTGTTTGGAGTACAAAATCTTGCTATCTGACACAGGCTTATTACGCGTGTAGATGTTGCAAAGGCTTTCATTGTCCTATTTACCCTCCCGTGAGAAACGGTCTTGCAACATTCACTCTAACCTATGTAAATGTTGCAAAGGCTATTTTGCGCAGGATGCTCGATTTCAGTGAGCAGGTACGCCCTTTTGTTCAGCACACAATTCTGGACAGGGAAAGTGGTATACATCTTTTGTATAAAAGTAACCATTGAAACCCAAAATCGTATTTAAAGTTTACCCCCCCCCACCTTAATTTTCACTAGCCCTCCTTTTTTAATTGGCTGTTATAGTGATCTTCGGTTTCAAAGTGCTCGCAAGAGCCCAAAATAGCCCGAAATTGACATGTTTAGAATATTCTGAAAGGTAAGGATTTATTCTTTCCAGATCTTAACGAAAATTGCTTAGCTCAGATAGGGACTCGTCCTACACCCATTTCAAGCTAAAGTGATAATAGCATAGTGGCGAACGTATACAGTGATATTCGATTTGAAAGTGCTTTGAAGAGCTTTCTAATAGCCCGAAATGTACATGTTTAGGATTTTCTGAAAGATTGGGACCTATTCTTTCCATCAAGCCTAACTAATTTTTTTTTTTAACTTAGGTAGGGACCGTCCTACGCTCTTTTAAACGTGAAGAGGTAATGGCGTTGCGGCGAAAGCGTATGGTCATTTTCGAATTCGAAGGGCTCTTGCGAGCCCTGTATAGCCCGAAATGGACATGATTAGGATTTTCTGAAAGGTGGGGATATATTCTTTCAATAAATCCTACAGAAATTGTTTAGCGTATAGATGGGACCGTTCTATACCTGTTTAACTTTGTAGCTATAATTGGTTTAGCACCTTACTTTCAATTTCAAAGTATCATTTTAATGCTCATATTTGTATTTGCATATAAGCTAAACAGTTTCGGTTAAGATTGATGGAAAGAATACATCCCCACCTTTCAGAAAATCCTAATCATCTCCATTTCGGGCTATTACAGGGCTCGCAAGAGTATTTCGAATTCGAAAAGGACCATACGCTTTCGCAGCTACGCCATTACCACTTCACGTTTAAATGGGCATAGGACGGTCCCTACCGAAGTTAACAAAATTTGGTTAGGCTTGATGAAAAGAATAGGTCCCCATCTTTCAGAAAATCCTACACATGTCTATATTTCTGGCTATTAGAAAGCTCTTTAGAGCACTTTGAAATCGAATATCACTGTATACGTTCGCCGCTGCGCTATTATCACTTCACCTTTAAATGTGTGTAGGTCGGTCCCTGTCTGAGCTAAACAATTTTGGTTAAAATTGTGGAAAGAATAGATCCCCACCTTACAGATATTCTAAACATGTCATTTTCGGGCTATTAGAAATCTCGCAAGAGCACTTTGAAACCGAAGATCACTATAACAACCAATTGAAAAAGGAGGGCTAGTGAAAATTAAGGGGGGGGGGGGGGTAAACTTTAAATTCGATTTTAGATTTCAATGGTTACTTTTACGTAAAAGATATATACCACTTTCCCTGTCCAGAATTGTGTGCTGAACATTTTTGCTTCACATTATGCTTTTGAATTATTGACCGTTAAGGAGTTACAGCCCAAAATTTTGTTTAGGCTCCCCCCCCCCCCCCCCTTTCACCCCCTCTAAAAACCATGTTCCACCATTGCTACTCTTAGGGACTCATCGAATAGTTAATTCTACAGTCAAAACGAAGTTATACTCAAAGTTTCATCAATGCACTAATTGTTTCGTTTATTTGGCCAATTTGGGTCTATTTTTCCCGTACTAATGTTAGACCGAACCCAGATCACGCACGTGAATGATCGAATAAACACCGAACTTTTAGCGATGGATTTTTCGCGATGGAGGTAAAACGCCCTCAAGGTAAGATTAAAATTTACGGCCCATCCTCTTTTTTCTTATCGAATTAATTTTAACAGCCCATGGGCGTTTAATAGACGATTTACGGTATTTTTGAGTATGAAAGGTGGGGAACCGTTCTCCTGTCATTAATGCGTTTAGAATATTTTCGAAATTCAGCAGGTGTCAGCGCGCAGTTTTTTTTTTTTTTTTAGATAATGGGACTTCTTAAAAAACTTCACAAATGGTAAATACTTTTTGACTAAGGATTCCTAGCAGCTCTGTGGCTACGGAAACCAAAAGCTTCCATCTCCCGCGAGACATCTTTCTCTCACTCGCGCCTCGTCGTGACGAAGTTATTGACTAAAGATTCGTTCGGGGCTTTTCATTTCTCCGGTTGTGAGACGTACGGGGGCGAAGGGAGGGCAAAGCGAAACTGAAATAAAAGCCGATCAACGCTTCCCCTCGGCCGCCTCGCCCCTATCGCTCGCTGAATACAAATCTTGCTTTGTCCCTCTTCCAACGCATTCGTTTTGTCACCACGTCGCCCGTAATAGGGATTTGAAATTCTAAAGGTGGAAGCTCCTCAGATGTGTCGACAATGCGGTGCCGATAGCGGAGAATAGATGCTGACGCCTACACATTGCCCTTTGGCAAGGAAATGCGTGTTTATGTTCATTAAACTAAAATACAGGATTGTGCGGTTATGTTCCAGCAACTTCCAAATGGTTTGCTTTAGTTCGGAATATATGGCGTAAGCATATTCCATATTTAGAATGCAGCTGGTTTGCACAAGCGCCGAATGTATCCTTGTGCCCTTCTTCCAGCATTCTGTCAGTATGAATTATTTTCTTCTTTTGGTCCATGTAACTTCATAAATGCAGGTCCGTATAAATTCTCTCCTGCAGTTTTCAGCCGTGAATCTGGTCTCCTTGTGGGTCAGTCCTTTTGTTTGTATTTTATCATACACGGCTAAATATATATGATTGAAGTCCTCTCTCCAGCAAAACTAAAACTATTAATTTCTCCGTTTCTATTCAATATATTTCGACCAAACTTGGCCAGATAGTAGATATCAACTTTTCCAAACTTTACACCAACTTTTATGCAATTCCGTGCAAGAGTAAACGTAAGAAGCTACACGTAAATTTGAAAACTGTTCACTTCTTGTTGTTGTTGTTTATGGTTCTTGTTCTTGTTCTTCTTGGCTGGCAAGATTTCAGAAAAAAAACTACTGCACCTACCTATAATCTGAAACATGATCTGAGCCAGAAATTTCCCTGGGCTTCAAACTTACAGGGGCCACTTTTTCAATTGGTCGATCCATTCCGGAGTTACGGGACCCTAAACGATAATTTTGATTGTTTTACATTGTTTTAACCATTGTATTTAGGGAACAATGCCACTCAGCAAACTCCAGATCCATTTTTCGTGCATGCAACAATCGACTGCATGCATAAACCTTTATAGCACGACACCATAGCCGTAAAAAAAGAACACGGATTACAAACAAAAACGTCAAGTGTGCCGTAAAAAAAGAGGTTATATGATTGAAGTTTCATTTTACTTGTTAAAATGTACA
>JAHWFP010036180.1:4930-19261 GCA_023313725.1 Lithobius niger
TTCTAGCCTACTATTCTTGATTAAAATTGGCTTCCCAACATGGCCACTTTCTTGCTTCACTTTTCTGTGTAATTGTGCTATCCAGTCAAAATATGGTTCTATGGTCGGTTAGCCTTCAAAAACGCACTGTCACTTCAAACCTTTAGATGCCTGGTACTTCACTAATAATCTACTTACAGTTCTAAAAATAGGCTCCTTAAGGTCACTGGAGATTAATACTGCATTCCAGCAGCTTTAATCCAATTGATGCCTGTCCGTTTACTCACATTCTTCCATTTTAGATGGGCCTTAGTCACTCGTGATTTGATGTTGATGTCGATGTATGGCAGTCTGTTATTTTCTTGTCGCCCATCCACCTCGCAGCATCGCGATGACGGAACGACAGTTGTGCTAGCGTTTTAGCGTGTTTTAATAATTTTTTTTTAAATAAAAAAGCGTTTGTACACGTTTTCGTTATGATTTTCGGAACCCTAACGACGAAAGGAATCGATAGGTAGGTGAATAAGGTCGATAGCGTGAAAAGTAAGGTTTCCAAACAATTACCTCGAATTCTTTCGTTGTTAGGGTTCAGAAAACAATAACGAAAACGCGCGCAAAAGCTTATTGATTTTTTTAAATAAATTACTAAAACATGTTAAAACGCTACTCACAGCCATAGTAACGCCGCAGCCATACTGCGAGATGAGAGCCTCGACTAGAATATTAGTAAACGGAAATTATCTCTTTTCTCATGTAGCCAACACCAATAAACGCAAGTATGTAATTCCATTTCTATACCAACATTTCTTTCCAGTATCAAACACCGTCCGCAGGGGTGCGTACCGTGCGCAATATTATATACATCGAGAATTTGTGTAATCAGAAAGCGTATGACGCATGCATTTGTGTAACAAATGAAATTTTTTCCCTCAATATGTTTGTAATCATACATCCATGACTCGCAATAGAATGCATTAGTAAATCACTCTTACAAACCTCGTTGTAACGTACAACCAAACCTCACTGTAACGATTGATTTCACCTGTATGCCTGGGGCGTCAACAAAACCCAAGCACTGTTCGTACTAACAAACCCAATGGAAGGAAATCAGGTTAAATAGCAAGTTCTCTTTACCTTAAGCCAAGGGTTGTCTTGAGTTGCGCAAGAAGCTCTAATTGTTGAGAAACGGGCCATCGTATAGCTAGATAGTGTGGTCAGGTCAGCTACAGGATACAAGCAACAGAATGAAGGCCTATATACGACGTTGATCAGGCGACGTGAGTTGAAGGTGGCAGCAAGCGTTGTGACGTCACGTCAGCAGACGACGAGTGACGTGGTTGCGACGACTCACAGCCTCAAACATCAGACCCAGGATTCCACCAATAACAGAAGGACGACGACATTTAAAGGAAAATAAAAATCAGCACACATCACTTGACAAAATAGAATAAATAATGTGTAACATGAAGAAATATCAATACAATTTACACAGTAATAACAAAGCAAGATACCAATAATTAATTAACGAGTAACCGACCCAAACAGCATCTTACTTCTAAGAAGATCAACTCAGCCATAAGCGGAAATTAATAAAGTAAGTCGATGGCCGCATGAGATACTTACCTCATCAAGCATCATCGAGGGTGAAGCGATCATCGATCTCTCAGGCAAAAGAGTTCACAATTGAAGCTTTCCAACCGCGAAGTGAGCTACAAGGAAGTGACATAATTTCGTCCTTATTTCTTGCGTCGTCCTCTTTCTAATTACAACAAATTCTTGATGCACGCTAAACGCGCCCCTGCGGGCAGTGTTTCGAACTGGAGGAAAATTTAAAAATAAAGAAGCGGGACGACACAATTTCCATTTCCTAACGTTCTGGTCGTTAATCAGGTCTTCTTGTTGCGCTTTCATCTCGCAGTGTGGCTGCAGCGTCAATATGGCTGTTAAGTATAGCGCTTTAACATGTTTCAATAATTTATTTTAAAAATAAATAAACGTTCGTGAAAGCTTTCGTTATGATTTTCTTAATCGTAACGATGAAGGGATTCAACAGGTAGGCGAATTAAATTGATAGTGTGAAAAACAGCTCTTCTATACAGTATGTCTCAGAAGTCCTGAACCAGGTAGGCCTATATGGTATAGGCCTATACTACACCCCAGGGCCGTAGGAAGGGTAAGGCGAGCAAGGCGCCCGCGTAGAGCGCCGTCTTCCTGGGGACGCCACGTCGAATTTATGCTTAACTGTATAACCGTGGAAGTGAGTGGTAAAGCTTAAATATATTATTTAACGGATCACGTTGCATCAAGTTCACAGCGCTGTAAGAGAGATGGTGCTTGCTTGGACTTGGTTTAGTGCTCGCTGCACAATTTCCGGATGTTTTGTTAGCCGATTATTTGTTTTTTTTAATGATCAGATAACTGAAAACTGAAATTAAAAAAAAAAAAGTTTATAGAGAGGCACTTCAGTATACTTGCGTCTTGCATCTTAAACCAAGAAAAATGCGAAAATAGAAGAAAAAAGGTTTTTGGATTTCGGTTGAATTAGTTAATTCTGAAATGTTTATTTTCAGACCGTTATAGCGAAATACATTACTCTCATTTCTTTATCACTATATTTGAGTTTTTTTGATCAGTTGACAAGCCATAATTATTATGAAATCCCATTAGTTCAATAAAAAATACTTCGTTTTTTAAAATTTGTTATTGTTCGTTTGTTCAACAGCTTTAAATACCTAAGTACAGGGCTCTATCATATAGTCTAGGAGTCAGTATTTAGTTATGTAAGCCTTATGACATCTATAAATTTATTTTCTTGAAATAGGTAGTTGGTGGTGGGGGGAGGAGTGGGCGCCGCTTAGTGGACTCGCCTCGGGCGCCATGGGGGCTATAGCTACGGCCCTGCTACACTCAGATGAGGAGAGTCCTGGGTTTGCTGCGAGTGAACGCCTATTGATGGAAGACATTTGCTACTCCCATTAGGTGCATATTTTGCCCACAGTTTGCTGATTGTATACATTAAGCCTAATATGGTATACGCGTACATCGTATAGGCCTATACCATATAGGCCTACCTGGTTCAGGACTTCTAACACATACTCTATTATTACCAAAAAATTCGTCAACAAAGTCGATAGCTAATTCGCTAATGCGGCAGAATTAATAGGTTTCTTAAAGAAGTTGTCCTGGTCGGTGATTGGAAAGGTCCCGCCAATTTCAGGGTAATGCGAGAGACTATCCTCTCCTTCAGCGGTTACTGATTCTTATTCTGGCTCTTCTCTCGTCCCTTTGCAGCAATTGGAGGTTGCCCCCTCCACTTTTTTGGCTTTTTTCCAAAGCCTCTAGCAACGTTAAAAATTTAGCCATTTTTTTTTACATTTATAGCTATTTTTTCACGGCACACAAGGCTCTAACAAATTGATTTAAAAAAAATTAATTACAACGTATTAAAAATGACTTTAAATATTGATTGGTTCAACTCCAGAAAAATTAATTAGTTACTAACTGACAAAAGAATGTCGTTGGTGAGTTTCATGCTTGAGAACGTCGAACGAAACGCAATTTATTAATTAGTGAGATTTGTGTTCTTTTACCGAGCTTGGAACGAAACAAATTTGGTTTCCCAGTGTTTAATCCCGCAACATGTTCGTTGGAGTTGCGGTGTGCTGCAACTGAATCAGAGGAAGGTGGAATCTACATCATTAAAAAAAGATGCGTGCGTGCATGCACGTGCCTCTTTCTACGCCTCCACTCTTGAAAATTTCCTTAAAAGTGGGTTCGTACGCAGCCTTAAATTCCTTGCAAAACTCAGGGAGCTTGGATTATTACGTAGCTTTTGATAGGGTGGAATTGAACGCGTCTGAGCAAGAGCGCAGCCATTTCCCGTGGTAAAGTATCCACGAGCGAGATTCAGTTGATGACGTTTTTGCTCCCAAACCAATCCTCGAAGCAGACGATGCTTGGTTTTTCGAAACCAACAAAAAGGTTTGTTTCAACTAGCGAGTAGTTTTTAACAAAATTTACTGAATAATTATGACATATCTGATCGATCAATCTTTGCTGAACGTTAAAATACACATTATTAAAAACAAAACGACAAATTCTTACCAGATTACCCGTGACGAGAGTAGCTGACGTCGTTGCGTAGAAACCAAAACAATGGCATGCTTTACGCTTGTGGCGGTGCTCTCCGGCTGATAACAAACGTTGCTATTTTCAGTCGCATTGTCGATCATTGCACTGGTATACAAGTTAATGCACTTTAAAACAAATTACGCCGTCAATTGGAGCGGTTCGGCTTACGTTTGATGATGAGTACTCGTTCGTTTGTTAGTCTAAAATATTGGAATTAAAAAGTAATTTTGGTGGTCTACTGTGCAAAGAGATTGGTTGTAAATTAGCTTTGAAAAGCCTTGAAAATGGTTTCAACTGTAATTTACGAACGAATCCTGCGTAAATCTACGGTACGAATTAGGCCCGGTAATTTGCTAGTGGGCACTTTGTACTGTAACGCTTCGGATGCATTGTACAGTCGAGTGATTAAAGATGCGAACATATATACGTTTCAAATATAATGGTCAAGGACATTATCAGATTAGTTTACAGAAGTACTACTCTTCATTCCAATACATTTTCGACTTGGAACATTTACGGTTCAAAAACCTGGAAATCTACTATAATTTACGGAAATGTTTAACACTTTACACATTTTCCGCAATTTTTTCCGGAATAAGTGCACAGAACAACTGGTTCTCATTCCAATGCGTTTTCGACGTGGAACTATGCCTACACCTTTACGGTTGAAAAACCTGGAAACAAACTTTCTATATACCGCAATTTTACGGAATTTTTAACACTCTAAAAAAAATTCCGTAAAACTACGGTAAAAAACCCTAACAATTTCTTTCTGGCAGCGAACACCGTGTTTCAGATGTAATGACACAGCGCATTATCAGATTAATGTACAGAGACACTATTCGTCATTCAGATAGATTTTCGACTTGGAACTACGAATATGCTTTTACAGTTGGAAAACCCGGAACCAAATTCCCAGATCTTACCGTAATTTTACGAATTTTTTTGGCAGTGTGCTCCTCTGTATCTGCGGCACCTACGACGCGAGGAAAAGATAAATGAAAAATAATTACATTACGCTTGAAGTAGGTGTGTTTTTATCGTATAACTTAATCGTTTGACCGTCTGTATGTGGAGTAGTTGTGCTTTGAACATTGTTTGCTATGTACAAGTCTGATCTAAAATGTATATTCACGAAAATAAACCGAAATTAACGTGAAACCGCTAAACAATTTCACATCAAAAACTACATCAATCGAATGCAAGTTACACGGGTGCATTTTTTTTTCAATTAAGTGACGGTCCACAGAATAAATACATCTAAATATAACGATTTACAATTTTATTGCTTATTTTCCTATACTATAGTGTAGAATGGACAACGATATGTGCAAGGCAGTAAATTAAGTACACGAAAACCCGCCTTTCTATCGTTTACGTGACGTTGTTCTTGGTAATTCCACGTATGACTACCCAGTTAGTTGGATGTTTGGAAAACATAGACATCTGGATTTATAAAAGGTATTCATTCCTCGTTTGAAGGAAAGGGGTGCGCGGATTGAGCGAACAAAGCGGGCGATTTCCAAATGCATATATTTCCTCATGCAAAATAAAACATAACTCTTTTTAATATAAGCAGTGTGACATACGAACTAAAATTTTGTGATATTGTCACGTATAAAAAGCTATATGAATGAACACTATGTGGAATACAGCAAAGTTATACAATTTAGTACTCAGCTAATATTGATGAACTTTATTTGTCCGTTTGCGTGTATTTCTGTGCATCTGTTTGCATTCTCATTAAACGAAGCCTATGGGTGCACAAGAAATGTGTGTATGGGTACACAATCTTCTTTTGCAAACTCTTATTTAACACACTGTGCTCTCGTGTTCAAAGATCTGTGATTACCACATTCTAATTGTGACATATACCATAAATGGGTGAATTTTTGTTTGATGCCTTGATTTGTTGCGTTTGTTTAAATTCGACTAAAAGGAAGGCACATCTATTATCCTTGAATTGTGAACTGTATTATGTAATATGTATCCGTGAGTAATCGGCAGGTAACCGGCAATAATTGCTCGTTGCGAGAATGGCGCAGTTCAATGTAGAAGGGGTGGCGGGATTACTCCTAACCCGCATACAGTGGACTGCGCCATTTCGAGTAAATGAGCTATTATCGCCGTTTAACCGCCGATTACTCACATATTCCTGAACGAAAATTTCCGGTGGAGAGGCTTCCTATCGAGGAACGTAACAGCTGTGAGAAGACGTGTTTTTTAGTCTTCTGTACAGCCGTACCGGCTGAGAAGACGATTGCAACGACTTTGTCCGTCCGTCCGTCACTTTTTTCAACTTCGCAACGGTACCAGATATTGACGACCATTGTTTACAACGTTAGATTCAGTGCTAGTTAAATAACATGGCAAATTAAAACATCGTTACTTCCTCATAGCTAATAGACTACTTCGACGTAACTAAATTAATAATAACATTTGATCGTCGAATTAAAATCCTAATTTAAAATTTCTCAATAAAAACAAATGGATTTTAGCTTCGTTTAAATAGTCTCGTCTCATTGTTGCATGCATTGAATAGGCTTACCGTCGAACCAAATTCTCCATTAGGCCTATCTTCTACTTACGAAATTAAAACTGCATTTTTAAAATTAGGCCTGAAAAATAAAAATTAGGGTTAAAATGATGTTACCATGGCAACTAGGCAGTCGCTGTAGCCGCTTGTTTTTTCTGTCCTTGTTTCGGGATTTCGTGTTTAAGGAGGCCGTATTTTTCTACTTTACTAGTTTAAATAAGATGAACACATAAAACGCGCTGTGAGCTTGAGTCGTCGTTTAGGTGTCAGTAGTAGCCTAGTTTTCGTACAGTAAGGACAAAAGTCGCCGGATTAGGCCATTCCTCCATGGGTTGGGCTTAGCATAGTATGCAATGGGGTGTGCTGGTTGAAGTTGTGTTGTGTGCGGTAGTTATGAAAAGTCGGACATTGTAATAATGTCACGTGGTGGAGTAGGGGCTGTGTAGACACCGTAAAAAGTGTTAGATTATCAAAAAATTGTGGGTTGTCGAAAAGTGTCGGTTATCAAAATTAACCCACGGCGACGTGTGTGGGTTTTCAGGTTAACCGTATATAACGACTACACTCTTATAGCATGAGGATGTGTTAGCGTTACGTCACCACCGTACATTAAAAATAAAAATTCCACCCGTGACGTAATCATAGCAGCATCATCACCTTGAGTTAATGCCATTTTTCTTTGTTGTGTTTAGAATATATATAGTTTAACAAACAGAACGTTTGCATTTGGTAACGGCAAGAACAACCTAAAGTAACGTGCACGGGTTTCTCTTTTTTCCCGTTTCTCTACGCAGATGGCAGTGTATTACCCATCAATCATCGACAAAAGGCTTTCCCCAATGGCACTCTGATCGTCCAAGACGTGCAAAGATCCCTTGATGCTGGCACCTACAGTTGCGTCGTTGGCAACAAACAGGAAATAACTGCAAGAAGGACTCTACACGTTGCTGTGCTAAGTAAGTGCAAAATCTTGTAACCGGAATTAGATTCTGAATCTTTGAGGACTGACGTTCTTGTTTGGTTCCTTAACGTCTGCTGAAAACTGTAAATGCATCAGAAGGTAAGCACATTTTATAGAAGGAAGCACTCTGTGGAGGTTCAAGACTGATAGACGTCGTTTTTCACAAATTTCACGCGAAACAGCTTTAATTTCGACCAGAGTGCCTAATTATCTCTGCTGTTTCACAGGACTCAGTTCTGGGTCCAACACTATTTAATAATTTTTATTAATGACTAGCCCAGTGGTCAGCTATGCAGTTTTTGGCCTTCTGTTTGCTGACAGTTTGAAAATGTGTTGCGTATTTAAGTCATTGACTGATTAATTGACACGCGTTAATCTTCAACAAACATCCTTCCAAATTTCCTAGGTGTGGTGAACAGGGGGGGGGGGGGTTGTGGTGAATAGGCACATAACATAAAAGACGTTCATGCAGGGGGGGGGGATGATTACGACTTTATGGCGCGTCGACAGCAAGGTCATTAGCGCCAACCTCAGCGACAGAAGGGGTGGGGGGGATTGTGGCTTAATGGCGCGTCGACAGGGGGAGGGGAAATATCGAGTGCGATATGTCGGCCAAGGAAGGGATGGAAGACAATTTGTGACATCTTTTTATCTTTTATAAACAAACACTCGTCGTGCCATCCAAAGATCGTAGTGAAGCGTCGTGTTACCAGTTTTTGGTTCTCTACACTCTTCATTTTTTCTTCTTTATCAAACAGTATTTTTATAATGGATTTATTTTTGTTTTTAATAGTATAAAACATTTTGTATAAAATATTACTCCATAAAGTGACATCTATAGTATATGTGACATATTGGTTATTGGTTTATTAAACAACAAGGCAAACGGTACAAATCTCCGTATGTGCCCTCACCTCACAAGAGCTAATGCTCGCGTGTGGCGTGTTGGCTACCATAATAAAAAGTAACAAAAAACACAAGAATTGCAAATGTCAACTTATACAACATATTCAAATGAAACCAAACAAGTTTTGCGAGGGTTTGGTAGGCAGCGAAGGTGGAACCCCTCTGACAGGGCAAAAAGCTCGCACGCAAGGCATATAACACATCAGCAGTAATTGTCGACACCTTTATTTTTGTGTCTTGATCACCTAATACACAAACAACATACGAACAATGAAATTAAAAACAACAAAACCATAAACTGGTTGTAAGTATTTGGTGGTGTCGGGTGTAACCAGTTTTTTTATTTTGTTGGTTTTAATTTCATTGTTCGCATGTTATTTGTGTATTAGGTGATCAAGCCACAAAAATAAAGGTGTCGAAAATTAGTGCTGATGTATTATATGCCTTGCGAGCTTTTTGCCCTGCCAGAGGGCTTCTACCTTCAAAGGGCTTCTACCTTCAAAGGGCTTCTACCTTCTACCAAAGTTTGGGTGCACCGTAGAAAAAAAAATAACAATAATAGCAACATAAAATTATTACTACCCTTATTAGCAAATGTAAAGTAACTATTTTTATTAGCTATTTTTAGTACCATTTTTATTACTATTTGTATTACTATTTTAAATTACTATTCGTGTTACTATGTTTAATAGCAACTGCAAAGTTACTATTTATTATTAGCAAATGCAATTATTACCATTGTATTTGTTCCCTATCCCATTTCCCATTTCGCAACATGTTGAAAATATTCAAACTTTTTTTTTTTAATTTAACAATTTTTCCGATTGACTTTCCTCTTCATTGTTAACGAAGGGGAGGGGCTCGACGTTAGTGACATCCTTTCCTAAGGTATAGGGTTGCAGAAGTTGTGACGTAGTGTGACAGGGGAGGGAGGGATTTGATACAGGGCACCATTTGCGTGACGTCATTGGTTTACAGCTTCCTGGTTCGACAATGTAAAATTCCAGTTTAATGATGGGTCCTACAGTGACAAATAAAATATGAGACAAACGCTTCGACCTCGTTTAGTTAACATTTTCAAATTGTCAGCAAACACAACACAAAAATGTTAAAAGCACACAGCGAAGCAAGTCATTCATTATCAAACTTATTAAATAATGCTGGACACAGCACTAAGTCCTGTGAAACAGCAGAAATCATAGACATGAACTGAAAATGCATTAGCCCACTTTTACTTGGTCTTTCCGTCTTTTTCATAATGCTGACTCTCTTGTTCGGAGGGTCCCGAACGTTGTTTGGGGGCGGAGCCCGGCGCAGTGCCCCCCCCCCCCTCCACCCTCTCCCCCTCCCCGGCTCTTACTAGAGATAACGAACTTCCTTCAAGTGGTAGTGGTTTTAACGTAATAAACCCACTATCATTATTGATGTAATGATATGAACAAGGAAACATGATGGAGCCAACATTTATATCTTTCTTCGGTTATGTAACGGTTTATCATTTTTTTTTTATTGGTAAGCATCTTAAATTTTTGGCTTATCGTTGCGGCTCGGTTGTAAAAACTATAAAAACTAATCTGGTTCAAATTTAAAGCTAGTGTTTTTATACAGGCTAAATGTGACTGGAATTCAAAAAGCAGGAAGCTAAAAAGCACTTTAGTTAGCAAGTATATAAGAATAGCCATCAAGTTAAGGCGAAAGACGAATCACGGTGTTTCGGTTCCTAGATCGAAGCCGTTTTCAAGTGAAAGGTTTAAAACATGTAAAACAAAAGAAAAAAAATAGTAAAACATGCAGTTGAACAGATGGATCATGGTTCTTAACCGTACAGGTCTTGAGGATGTAAGGGACCATACGACAAATAAAACAAAACACAACACAACACAACAAAACACAACAAAACACAACAAAACACAACACAAAACACAACAAAACACAAAACACAACAAAACACAAAACAAAACAAAACAAAACACAAATTGTGCCGACGTTTTATATTACAGGGTTTAGACAAAACCTGGAGAACCTGGAAATCTCAGGGAAATTTCAGGGACAACAGCATTTTTTTTTTGAAAATCAGGGAAAAGACAGGGATCTTCTGAATTAGCAGATCAGAAAAAAAAATGCTAGGCTAGTAGAAAATATTTTAATTTGCGCTTTAGTCAAGTATTTTAGACAACTTCACTAAACCAAATCGTAGGCTAGTACCAATCCTGTGATGAAAATGCGTTTCTTTCCGTTTGGACTAATCTCAAATCGGCTATTTTCTGGGATGTTGGATTATTTTCGTACAAATATCAACAAAACGTTAGCTACTGCACGTTTCCTTAACCAAACATCTAGCAAACACCTGGAAATTGTCGTTGGATGCATCTGGCAAACCTGGAAATGTCAGGGAAATTGACAATAAAAAAATTGTCTGAACCCTGTATTAATTTAATTTATTTTACTTTATTTTATTTTTCGTATGGTAACTTGTATCATTAAGACCTGTAAGGTTTGGAACCATGAACCATCTGTTCAACTGCATGGTTTATTCTTTTTTTTTCCTGTTGTTTGACATGTTTTAAACCCTTCGCTTGAAAACGGCTCCGATCTAGGAACAGAAACGTAGTGATTTCGTCTTTCACCTGCATTTGAACGCTACTGTGATGTATTCATTTATTTAAATGTGATTGGAACTCAGCGGCACATTTTTTGTAACATCTGTCATTAACCCACCTTGATTACCGACACTGATACAAACCCAACATACGAGTCTGGGTAATATTTGAAGGTGTTTGATGTGTCAACCTGGAGTAACCCTCCTTACATCCTCGGGTTAGGGCCCCCGCGCACTAGGCGGCTAGTGGTCATCTCGGCCAAAAAAAAAAAAAAAACACGGCGACGTGCGCCGCTACCACATCCCTGCCGTCCAAAGGCAAAAAGACGAATCTAACAAAAGACGAATCTGCACATTTTAGGCTTATACGACTAATGAAGCCACGCTCTATACAATGGTTAAATCGTATTTTGGCTATTCTCAATTTTTCACCGAATTTCAGGGGTGGCAGAAAAACGTATCTGATGCTCATTTACTTAATCCTCCAGGCAGAAAGACGTATCTACAAGTTTCACCTTTGACGTCTGTTGCCAGAAAGACGAATGTCATATTCGCTTTTTTTGCCGTAAGTCGTGCGTCATAAAAAATTCACATTCGTCTTTCTTCCGTCAGCCACTACACGTCAGAGGCGCTTCGGTCATTCAGATTCGTTCAATCCAACACACGTCGTGTGTATGATGACAGCTAAATAAACTAAAAAATGAAGTTTTCCTTTTAAAAGTTAAGAGAAAACTTATTTTAATGTGATACCTCTGAACTTGCTAACAAAAAGGCATATGAAGTACGTACCTGAAACATTTCTTAAGGGATAACAACAACTTACTTTAACATATAAATATATTCCCACCACAATCCATGTTTTAGAACGCGATTATTTTTGCGTTATCTGATACACTGCTTATAACTTCCTATTTTGCCCGATAATATCAATCCTTGCAACTTCATGACGTATTAAGATTTGGTATGCTATTTATATTCATATCAAAAACCAAAACTGGTAAAATGGACCGCCAAGTTCCGAATGGTTCGGCCCTTCAAAGGAGTGACATCAACACACCATAACATTCGCCAAGTTAATCGCACCGCTTAATAGTACGAAGGTTAAATGAAAACTAGGACATTGCTACTTTAACGTCCAAAGTATTATTCGGTGCGATTAAGTTGGCGAATGTTTTGTTGCGTTGATATCACTCCTTTTAAGGGCCGAACCATTCGGAACTTGGCGTCCCCATTTACCAGTTTTGGTTTTTGATATGATTTCAGTCTTTTTTTTTTTTAATTGTGTTTTGACTCAACTCCACTACCGTGCAGATGTGTAATTAAGTGCCACGTCAACAAAAAATTGGTTTTCAACAATTTGCTACTACCTTTTGCGTATGGGCCGAACCATTCTCAACTTGGTCACCTCTTTATAGGTTTTTGGTTTGGTTTTAATTTTGTTGTAATTTATATTTACGAGACGTTAAGCAAGCAAACTTAAGGAAGAATATGGAAGGAAGGGCACTGCAACACATTGCGTATTTCTACCACAATCCTACAAATCTAACTAAGCTCTTTAGTTCGTGTAAATGAGTTAAGAGTTTACGAAGCGGAGGGGGGGGGGGGTGACAGATTCATGTGGAGTAGACGAATCATTCGAGGTGGCTCATAAATATTATCTACTCTTGGTAGTCGGGTGGGGTGGTAAAGTGTTTTTTATCGAACGAATAATGACATGCTACGAGGCAAAACAAAAATTGGGAAGCAGACTTAAACTTTTTTTTATTTAATCGTATAGCAAACCAATACTGTGTCACACTGAAACAGTTAAAGTGTAGCAGAAAGTGATGCTAAGGACATTGCGAAGGCTTTTTGGAAATTCTACCTTTTCTTCAGAGATGAACACCAAATATTACTATGACCAGAATTGTGGAACCCAAAACAAAAATTGGACTCTTCTGAACACAATCCTTTTAGCCATATTTTCTGATGATATTTCTATTACCTGCATTCGCCCTAAATATCAGAAAGTAAAGGTCATGCTTTCTGTGCAAATAACTCAACTCACCAATATATAAATACAGTTAGCAATGAAGGACAGAAAACTATTCGACTTTTCGAATTTCATAAATTCAGTCACTGAATCCAGTGAAAGCAGTGCCTACGAAGGGCTTTCGACACTGAAATGGATTCGAAGAATACAAACTCTCTTAAGTTCCCAAGCAGACCATATTTTCATGAAAACTGAGGCTGGAAGATATGAAAAGAAGATATTCTATAAAACTTCAATGTCTGGAGAGTAATTTTGACTGCTTGACTGCTTTACAGAATAAACTTCGTTTCCAACTGCAATCACCTCGCAGCCTACTAATCCAAGAGGACTAAATAACAATAACAAAAATCAGGTGTTGTTTTATGTTAGTGACATGAAAGGAAAAGCCTTTTGGAAAGTATGACAGAATCTGAGGGCAGTTAAGGTGATGTGATGGAGTTTTCTTATCCAATATACAGAAACACCGACAAACGTAGCTATTGAGTTTTTTATTTTGTGCAGCTGTGGTCACTTTTAATTGCAAGCAATTTTTTTACCCTAGTTGTAAATATTAGTTTTAAGCTGCACAATTCGTGATCCAAAGATGATTTTAAAAGACAACTTGCTTTAATTTTTCTTACACTTACGTTTTCTAATGAACTAAACCTGGGTCTGGCAAAAAGACGAAACTCCGTGTTTCGTCTTTTTGCCAACCTGAATGAAGCGGCTAATTCAAAAATTATGAATGGCAAAAAAACGAAATTGCTTTTACTCCTGTATTTCTGCGAGGCTGGTTTTAAAATTTTGATAGTATTATCTTAAAGGGTCAAACTTCCTTTCTGCTTAATCTCAACTCACATAGTTGTTAATTAGTAGGTCGGCTGGAACAAACTACGCAAAATAGAATGAGTGGTGATTATGGGTCGACTCCATAAAATACATCCTTGGCACACAAATTTTAAAAAACGCAATATTTCTGCCCGCACTTGGGGGCCGTCATCAGGCACAGAGTAAAACGAGGGAGGTTTAAGACCTAACAAAGACTAGCGGCCATTTTATCGGAAGTTAAAATAAAAAGGCCGGTAAAACGGCTGCTAGTCTTTGCTAGGAAAAAGGTTACTTCCGGTAAAATGACCGCTAGTCTTTGTTAAAGAAGTTACTTCCGGTAAAATGGCCGCTAGTCTTTGTTAAAAAAGTTACTTCCGGTA
>JAHWFP010036182.1:0-27317 GCA_023313725.1 Lithobius niger
AATTAAATTTAATTAAATTTAATTACAATCCTGTTTAACATGCAAGGCTTAAACTGGAGCACTCAAGACTACCGGTCACTTATTTAAACACAGAAATAAATCAAGCTTGACTGTAGCCTACCTAGTTGTATAAATTAACTGCCTACAAGTTAAATTTAAAGGGACTAGGCTTTGAAAAAATGTTTTATGTTCACCATTTGCAACGTTTTACAAAACAACACTTTTGGCCTAAGCCTCAGCACAGACCAGATTTCACTAAGTTTGAGCATAAACCTACGGTGTTAAATTTTACACCGGCACACACTAGCCCGAATATGGGCAATGGCACAATCGAATTTACAAGGGTTAATTTAGCAGCGCATTTTTCGAACCTTCAGGTTTATAATACTGCCTGTGCGGACACGCCAGTGCGTCGCTCTAGAACACTGCCAAGGTAAAATTAACCTTAATAAATCCAATTGCCCACTTCGGTTCTAGTTGTTAAGGTACTAAATTTAACTGTTATCATTTCGTACCACACAGCACTACCACGTCAAAATAACGCTGTTTGAAAAAGTTTGAAAAAACTGTTTGAAAAAACTCTGATAGGAATTCAGAGCACTAATTTTCATTGCCACAATGAAAAAAAAATTGCAACTTACTACAAATATGGCGCAAAGATGTGGTTGAAGACCTATCAGTTTAAGCCTAAGTTTTTAAAGATTACCAAAGGTACCGGACTCGTCGCCAACTGTGATGTCCTGGGCGGGGACACACCTTAGCCCAGCGTGGGCACCAATGGACCTCTCACAACTCCCTTGCACGCCAACTGCCGTAAGATTGCTGTTCTTGCAAGCGTCATATTTCGGATCCTATTTACATGTAGATCCCAGTTTAGCTAAGAATCTAGAACCATTCCCAGATATTTAACACTGCCTGTTGGGCTAACAACCTGATCACCAACCTTAAGAGGCTGACAAATATTCATGGTGCGGGAGAACACAACAGCCTCAGTTTTGGCCGGAGCTAACAAAAGCCCACGATCCTGCAGGAGACAAGCCACTCTATCTAGAAAAGCTTGTGCCTCCTCATAAGCCAAAACAACCAGATGCTGGCCAACAAACCAAAGAGACCAACCCAATGTTAGAGCGTGTGAAGACTTCCAGTAGAACGTCATTAATGGCAAGTGCAAATAACGTTTGGCTGAGACAACTCCCCTGCAGGAGGCCTCTGGTCGTCAAATCTGTGACGGACCTATACCCACCAACTCATGTGGCAAACTCTCTCCTGCCTAGAAGTGCTACAATCAACCCAATCAGACCCTCGCTAACCCATTGACTGGAGACCGTATCGTAGTCTGCCCTAATATCCAAAAAGACAGCCTAGACGACGTCGCCTCGCATCCACGCTTCTCTGATACTGGAGAGCAAGAACAGAACAGCATCTTGGGCACTCCGTTCGAGCGATAACCGAACTGAACCCCAGCCAAGCAGTCGTGGTATTCCAAGTGCCACTCTAAGCGCTTAATGATCATCCACTCAAGTACCTTCTGGACACAAGACAATAACGCTATAGGCCTGTAGTTTACTAGATCCGCTTGCGCACTGCCTTGTTTGTGCACGGGAACAAGTACCGTGAACATCCAAGACGGCGGGATGTCTGCTCCTCTAAGAAGCTCACAGAAAAGGGGAGCACACTGGTGCAGGACGCCTCAGAATTCTACTTTATGTCAGCGTAACTTACCCCATTAACTCCTACAGCACTAGAGTTCTTGCACTTCTGTAGTGCCGAATGGAACTCAGCCTGAACCCGCGGTAGGTCCCCCACCTGTGACAGTGATGAGGATGACACAACAGGTGGCACGATGCCACTAGACAATGCATAGACGCTAGCGAATCGCATGTTAAACGCCTCTGCCATCTTCTCACCTCGGAGGACCTCCCTGTTAGAGCTAAGCGGTTCATACACCCAGGAAATCGCAGACTTCGCAGCTCCTGGACTAAGCAGATGCCAAGCGAGCGTGGGCGAACGGCGCCACCAACACGCGCACAAAGCCTATCACCAAACCTCTTCTTCTCACCTTTAATGATATACCTGCTCTCTTCAATAACACCCCTGTACTCCCACCAATGTGCATCACACGGGGTCCTCTTCCATCTACGGTAGGCTCTCCGTCGATCCCGCACTGTGACAGTGCACCTATGCATCCACCACATCGGCCGCGTGGCTCTTTGCCTTTGCACACGCATCCCAATCCGCCTATATGCAATTTGCTGCACCCAGGGCGAGAAAATTCCATTGCCTAAAATCGGCTGCCTACGTCCACCCGTCTCTACCCGAGCACCAGCGGGAGAGCCACGCGCGTGCAGGATCATCGGGAGATGATCGCTGCCTCTCAAATCATCAGATACCTGACAGGAAAACTGCCCCGCAATACACGGCGAACAAACAAAAAAGTCGAGAACAGTTTCCTGGACCCTGTTACGCTGCCAACGCACAAAGGTCGTTGTGCCATCATGCATTATTCGCAGGCCAGTGGCTTGCACCGCTTCAGCTTGTCTGTGCCCTCTAGTGTCCATGTGCAATGAACCCCAGTCGTAGTGGTGACTATTAAAGTCTCCCCCTATGATGACTGGGGCTGGGAATTGCCGCAACCACGCGGACCACTCCACAACAGTCTGACTCCCAATAGCATGAAGAATGACAACAGAAACCCAACAACTATCCATTCAAACCTTCAACGCCACAGCGTCAACACCAGCAAGCTCAAAACCAATCGCTAATGGTAGGTACGGTACCGACCAGTTAATAAATGTTCTCACTTTCCCACTTTACGACTGGAGTGCATAAAGTCGGTTTTCCACATTGCAGCATTTAAGCCACGCAATCCACAACCTCTTGCACCCCGAAAATAGTAGCATAATTTAGCAACTGCTCTAAATCTTCTAATTTACCTTATAGTCCCCGCATATTCCACATAATGATGTTATGTTTGGTGAATGGGACAATTAGGTTAGCCCACTATACCCACTATACCCACTATACGCTGCTGACACTCATGGTAAAATCGTCTCCCATCTCAATACCACTTTGCAAAACCGCGTCTTTACCTTGCGCCTGCGAATCCACGCATGCCACTGTTGCAGACTCAGTTATGCGCACCCTCTTGTACACTGCTCTCCAGCACCACTTCGGGACTCACTACCGCTTCGTGCACACCAGCCACCCCAGCCAACTGATCTTCCCTCAGCTCCGATTCCTCACTCTCTATCACGGTGACTTGCGAAGATGGTTCAGCACACGCCGTCGAAAGAGACTGGGTCTTCTTCCTCTTCTGACCACTTCTCTTGCGTTTGGCCGGTGGGGTGATCCACGGTCCGTCACTTTCTTGGCCGTCACGATTTACAGAGTTAACTGCTGATCCCAGAAGCACTCGATTATCGTCTGAAGAAACTGCATTTTCGTTGAGTTCAGAGCTTCCCGGGCGCAAATCACTTGCAGCTGCCAAACAGGGGGCACTGGTGCTGAGGGTGCTGAGCCCCAGGCTCCCTTTATGATGCTGTATAGGACAACCCTGCTGTCGACACTGAGTCATTTCACGGGACACCAGTGGTCTTTCCAGCGCCTTCAAGTCTGCTAGTCGCTTGGCTTTCTGAAGGTGTGGACAAAGGCTTGCGAGGGTCGTGCCAGACACCATAGGTATCGCACGCGATAGCCACGCACGTGCACCAGAAGTGCCCACGCACTGCGCAATGTAGACACTTCAGGGGACGTGAAAATACCCTTAATCAGCGCCACGTCCGGCACGTCATCAATAGAGATACCTTCACGGAGACACAACGTCACCTGATGCACTCCTGTTTCAAAAACCCCTTGTTCTCGAACATACAGCTTCTCAAACGTGTGTTTTTCCAGTATAGTTATTTTGCCAAAGCTAGCTGCAACTTCTTGCAAGGTTATACCAACCGGTAGCCAGTGCAGACGGGCTTCGACCGTCTGCTCATGCAGGTCAAACGGTTCAGCTGGGTGACCATTAATTATTACAGTGGACTTCAGAAGCTTCAGTTTTCCGCACATGTGCCCAGCACAATCTCAAAAGTGCGGGCACCTCGCAGGATTGACGTGCATGATTTCACCTCGTCCCACTATATGCTCCCCTGCAAAATAGATCTGAGTGGCAGGGTAGGGCCTGCCACTTGGGTGGCAAATCATCACAACTGATTTTGGCATTTGGACATTCGAGAGCTCCCCTCCGTAAAGTTTCTTTAGCGTTTGCAGGCTACGTTACTTTCTGCGCTGCTCCTCACTTGCTCCACTGCTGCGTCCGAATCAGACTCACTGCCGCTCCAACTGCCTCCACCTACATCCGCTACTGCACCACTGAATAATTTAGTAACAGTTTTCACCGCAGATGCTCTTGCTCTCTCCTTCTTTATTTTCTGGTTAGATGCCTGCATGCCGGTTCCATCTTGCTTAGCACCGCCACCATCTTGGCTGTTTGATTCAACCCTAACCTCGGTAGTTACTCCAAACTTTCGTACTCTCACTTCTGAAATCCCCTTCTTTTCAACTACTCGCATTACCTGTGCGAAGGTCTCATCAGAGACCAAGCCAAAGTTCATCTCACTGTCAGTTAACACCTTTACTCTTAATTATTCACGCAACAGCTCCTTAACGTCAACATCGCCCTCCATTGCAATAACAATGCATTACAATGGTACACTACTACCCGCATCTACAAAATAAATACACCAACCTATCGTTTCAGGCTGCCAAGAAATTAACAACGTAGTTTAGTTTAAAACTATCCGCAATTAGTTGAAACACAGATTCTTTCTTTTCTTACCTTTTTTTCTTAGGGAGCACAAACCCAAACTGAGATATCTGCCCCACAATGATGAGAGGGACGGATTCTTTCATTTTATTTATTACCAAGCATCAATTTTGACCAAAGTTTGATTTGCCAGGCATAGCTGCAAACAAATAACACCTGCACCAAGAATAACGAAAACGTTTATATGATTGTCTAACCCTCATACGATATGTTTAACGAACCGAGTAGTTGTTTAGGCCATAGTTTGGGGAGGTGGTATACTTGGATATGTGCAACGTAATCCGAGATACCTGGGTTAACGACAGCTTTGCAGTGGTAGTGGTCTTAGACATCAACGCAGCTTACAACATCGACATCATAGATGTGTCTTAGGTTGGGCATTCGCATGACTGCTTGTGTGTCAGCAGGAAGGTGAAGGCTGCTGTCTTAGCCTTGATTGTTAAGCGCTGGTTCGCCTTCGCCATCAAAGTTGGGGGTGCCAGGTCCGGAGTGAGGTCCACCGACAGGGGTCTACCACAGGGCAGCTGCTTGAGCACAGAGCTCTTCATGGTTTCCATCAATTCCGTGCTTGTTGAGCTGAGCCAATCGGTCAATGTTGTCACGTATGCTGATGGCGTGGCAGTCTGGCTCACCGGGAGGGACCTCCCTGTAATTCTTACAGCTCTCGACACTGCGATTGGTACCAGGGCAAGGGCTCTGGCCTCTCGCGGTTTGCAGCAGTTCAGTGCCAAGACGGACGGAGTTCATGGTGTTTCGGCAGGGCCAGGCATGTGAGGGGTTGCTTTCGACCAGTGGCAGTCTTGTCAGGTCATCGCTTAAAGTTCGGTACCTGGAGTTCTGAGTAAATCCGTAGCTTCGGTGGACGCATGATTTTGCCGCAGTTAAGAAGAGCATCTCGGCCTGGCTGAATGAGCTGAAATCCTTGGCCAGCAATAAGTCTGTCGCGAACTTGGCTAATAGGATTGACCTTGGCGGCCAGTCAGTAACATAAAAACAACGTTATTCTCGCATCTTTCTCTCTATGCATGGTTGACACTCAGCCCTTAACTTTCAGTTTTTCTTTATCCCTGCACCTTCCCTTTACATTTATCACAGTTTGAAGGATTTCTGTCGCATTGGGATTTATCCTCAACATGCCCAAATATGCTGTTAGTTGCTTAGTTAACAGACACATGTATGCTAGTGAGACCGCCTTTTTATCATTAACAATCAATTTTTTAACAATTAGATGTCTACAATGGGATGATCGACTGTTACTTTGCGGTGACATACTAGCTGCGTCTAGACTATTTACGAACTGCAAAAATCAGCAGCAAATCATGGAGGTTCCTATTTTCGTAACATCAGGAAGGGTTTACAAATAATACTGCGTTATACACCACACTAAAAGCTATAGTTAACAGTACAACAGGCTAGTCTGCAGTAGTTCAACAAAACGCCCCATCTGAGTTGTAAAACTTTATTGTAAATTTATTTAAACAACAAATCTTTAACATTTTTTCGATAAAATTCACTGTATATATATATATTTAATGCACAGTGGTGATGTCACGCCAACACATTCCAATGCTAAAAGTGTAGCCGTTATATACGGTTAATCTGAAAACCCACACACGTGACCGTGGGTTAATTTTGATAACCCACACTTTTTTTGATAATCTAACACTTTTTCCACGTTCTACACAACCACTGCTCTACCATGTGACATACTTTGCAAAACTACCGGTACACAACACAAATTCAACCAACATAATAAGCACATTTGCAACCTGCGACATTTATCGTACTAGCACGGAAAAAAAAACCTCGCGTAGGCTACTATGCTAGGACTCCACCCACGGAGGAATGGCCCAATCCGCCAACCTTTCGCTCCGACAGTACTAAAACTAGGCTACCGACACTTGTAAACACACCTAAATACACCTAAAAACATACGATACTCAAGCGAACAGCACATTTGTAACCTGGCGACATTTTCCACACTAACACGAAAAAAAAACAAAAAACCTCGCGTACGATGCTAGCCCCCTCCCCACCTCCATCCATGAATGAATGATCCAAGCCGAATCCAACAACCTTTCGTTCCGACGGTACGAAAACTAACCTACTGATACCTTCTAAAACACACCTAAAAACCTACGAGACTTAAGCGAATAGCGCATTTTATACGCTATATCTTATTTAAACTCATAAAGTAGAAAAAATACGGTTTTACCTTAAACACAAACGTTGGTGACTGAGACTGGATATAGGGACGTCCTCGCGTGCGTGGCACTTTCGCAGACAGTAAGTTTAAACCGGAAGTTTGAGTTCAGGAATTTACGTCATGTTTCAGAAATAAAATTTTTAAATAATTTTTTTTTTAATCTCAAATAACTAGATATGTTGGCTCGACGTCACACCTTAGCATTAAAACACATATCCGTGAAGTAGACCGGGTTATCCCGAAATAATTGATCGTCTACTCGAAACGGACAGTCCAAAGATCTAGGGGTAGCAAAATCGAACTCGCGCTGATGCGCTTGTGCGATTTTGCCACCCCTCGATCTTTGGACTGTTCCGTTTCTCGCAGACGATCAGTTATTTCGGGATAACCGGGTCTACTTCACGGATATCTATTACTGATTCGAAAAAATAAGATATAGCCAAACTATTCAAGTAAAAAATAAAGGATTCCAATGCGCCAAGTTTTAAAGTTGCGTTGTATGTCTGATGAGTGGAATCTTGGCTCATTTTTGATATCACAGATATTCAATGGCTGAAACTTAACGGGTTTTTTGCTTACAATTTAATGTTTGTGGTTTAGATCCTATTAAAATCAGGTAAACACGCACAACTACAAATGACCTGTTCCCTAAATGACCAAAGACCAGAACATCAATTAATAGCTAATAGCCTAGAATACTACAAGATGAAGTCAGAGTCCACAACTAAATGCGCACTACTAGGTTTCACCACAGAACACCGTAATCCTGACCCGTTGGCTCACTGGCTCACAATGCACTACTATGATTGCACAACTCGCCCGAAGATCACAGCACACACTGCACCATCGCCGCACTATCTTCACACTGCGCAACCGCACACCACACACTAACCCATTCCTTTCTTTCGTTGCACTTCACGATCGCCACTTCGCTTAGAGAGAGCCGACCAGTGCGCATCACAGCTGCACACCCGTTGCCATGCAGAATCTGGCGATCAATCGCCTTTTCTGTTTCGACACCTGCCCCACTGCTGTTGAAGCAGCTGGATTAAGGTCGGTCCATCTCTGAGATAGCCAGACATTATACACCTCTGTTTTGCATATAGCGGACACAGCAGCAAGAAGTGTTCAGGGGTCTTCTCAACTCTGCACCCCGCACACAAAGGGGAATCATCAACAATCAACAACAACAATGAATGAATTCAAAGGGGCCTCGGCCCGAAGTCACACGCCCACAAACAACACATTACACCAATCTACATATTACACAGAAACCAACCACTGCCGTCACAGACACCACTAAATATCGTCGGCCAGGATGTATGCGGCACAGAGGAGACAGGAGGTAGAGCAGGAGTCAATTACAAGCATTATCCCGTCCTCATAACATAAGTGGCAACTGCGCAGAGCTTCACGTGCATGTTAGGAGACAGATGAAAAGTGAGGAGACCGCCATATGCGCATCCACGTGCAAGAGGCTGAACAAGGGAGAACGAAATGCAACAAGGGACACACGCCAGAAAAAATGAAAACGAAGACCACAGCTATTGCACACGCCCGTTGTGGACCAGCCCAGCCTGAACATATGAGCAGCCAGAAGTGAGTGGCCTGTGCGCAATCGAGAAGCAACTCTGCTTGCAACAAGGTGCATGCCATCCAATGGTGACTGCAAGAAGCAGTGTGGCTGATGCGCAAAAAGCTCTCTGCCCATGATGGCAGAGGCCCACTCCGTGTCCCACTCGGCCAGGGACCACCGCCGCAGAGCAAGACGCCTCGACCTCGGAAGCGTCATGGGGACAATACAGTTCACACCGACACCAATAGCGTCCCTGGCAACACCATCAGCCTGTTCATTCCCTGAGACCCCTCCATGACCCTTCACCCACCTAAAATTAACAGCCCCAACATGCGTAGTGGCACGGAGCTTCAGGCAGATCTCTAGAAGGACTGGATCCCTCAGGTCAAGACTCAAGATAGTCCCCCCCGAAGCGACGCAATTGTACCCTGCGAGTCCATGCAAACGGTAAAGGAGGGAAGGCGACATCGAGAGCAACCGCAATCGCGCAGAGCTCGCACATAGTACTCGAGTATACTGCTCGGAGTCCCCTACCGAGAGAGATCTTCAATGCCGGCATCACCACTCCAACACCAGCAGAGAACGTCGTGCAGTCCTAGGAGGCATCACAGTACCTATCGGTTGCAAATTCTGAAAAAATAGAGACCAAGTGCGGAACCCACACCCACGGACAAAAGGACGTGGTGCGAGAGACACTCCGCCCAGATACAGTGCCCACACAATGGAGAGCCTCTGCAGCACGACCCAGAGGTCCCAAAAAAGGCTAACGCACCAGAAGGAATAGCCACGTAGTCAGACAGAACCCTCCTGACACTGTCGCCTTCTACCCTGCTGATGTTGCGCAAGGCAAACGAGCACAGCAGCTCAACTGTTCTGACATGGAGAGGCGGCTCACAAGTTTCAACCCATAGGGCTTGCACCGGGGTAAACTCTAGTCAGCCCATAACTATCCAAAAACAGTCATTCACTACAGTCTGTAATGATAAAACATGCCTTTTCTCTCTGGCGAGGAACGGCAGGTGGAAATCCAGCACAGCCCGGATAAACGTCCTATAGACAGCCCAGAGCAGACCACACTTAACACCTTGCATCCTTGAGAGCCTCTGCAGGATTGTAGTTCGAGATTAGATCCTCTCTCGCAGAGCAGCAGCATGGAGAGACTACTCAAGCCACTCATCCAACAGGATGCCAAGGTAACTGACTGAGGAGGACTGCTGCACAACAGTTGTGTCGACAGTGATGGACAGTGGTGCAGAGTGGCGGACCCTCGACTTATTAAAGACCACGAGTTCGGTATTGGGTGGCGCCAAAAGGAGTCCGTGCGTAGAGACCATCGCAGAAACATGAGCCTCTGCAGCCGCTACACCCTGACAGCATACCAGAGGATCACTCCCGGCAAACCACAGAGCCACATCATCAGCATAGCACACAATGTTATTAATGTTATTAGAAGCGCCGATCTCCTGCAAGACATCGTTGATTGCAGTCTCAAAAAGCAGCGGGCTGAGACAACTCCCCTGTGGGAGGCCACTGCACGAGCTCTGCATTGCAGACCAGAAGCCGCTGACACGAGTTGAGAAACTCCGAACGCCCAACAGAGCACAGATGGCCTTAACAAGGCCCGACCCTGCTCCCATCCTGCCAAGACTGTACTGCACCCACTCCACATTAACAGTGTCATAGGCTGACTTTATGTCCAAAAAGACAGCCACAACACACAGCCCATGCATCCACGCCTCATAAATCCCGATAGCAGATACATCACAGCGTCCTGCATGTTACAGCCCAAACTTACCCAAACTGAGTTTGAGCCAAACAGTTGTAGAACTCAAGATGACATTTTAGGATGTCACGCTCGTATACTTTACGGAGATTTGACAGGATTGAAATTGGTCGTAACTAGTAACCAGAGACCGAAGCAACCCAGCTTTGTGAAGCGGGACTAAAATGGTAAAGAGCAACACTTCTGGAACGAGGCCACTCCTAAAAATATAATTAAAGACGGGAAAGCCAAAGGCTCGCAAGAAATAGAAGTGAGACAGGAGACACCCTCACGAAGTGAGAATGCGCTCAAACCATGCAACGCTCTGTAAGTCACTCCATCAAGAACCGGAGCACTGGTGTCTCGACACTTCGCAAGAGCGGACGAAAATTCTGACTCACACAATGCGAGGTTGGACGGAGACCCATCAACAACGCTCGGAACCATCAGTGGCGGAGGAGCACCTGAGGGAAGAGAGTAAGTGCTCGCGAAACGATCACAAAAGGCATCGGCCAACCCTTCTCCACGCAGAACAGCTCTGCCAGATCCGCTCTGGTCACACGCCCAAGCCTAGGAGGGCCTACAGGATTTGCAGGTTACAACACGCCACGCAAGCGTGAGCGAGGAAACGAAACACACACGACAGCAGAGCCTGTCAGGGTACTGATTGTGCTGCTTTCTGAGAATGTACGCAGACTCCTTGACCACTCCCTGATACGAGAACCATGTCTCGTCACAAGGATGGTGCGTCCAACGACGAAACGCAAGATGGTGATCACGAATGGCACAGGAACAGGCAGCAGACCACCAGTTTGCCTGCGTCCTGGACACTCCCTGGTATGTGCTCGAAGAAGCTCTACGAACAGGAAGAACACCACTGGTGCGAAGCCAGTCCTCCATCACATTGTTAGGGCACACAGCTTAGCACGCTTTCACTCCTGACGGGGACCACGACCATATCAGACGCGGTCAGCAGAACCACTGGGAAGTGGTCACTGCCGCACTGGTCGTCCGAGACTACACAAAGGAAATGCTTTTCCATCCCTGGGGAGCACAGGAAAAAGTCCAAGATGGACTCCTACACGTCATTCTGCTGTCAACGGCAAAGGTCGGCATGCCATTGTGCATAATGCGGAGATTGTTGTGCACGCGGTCATTCCTTTAAGTTAATGCATCCTCAGTTGAAATCCGAATGTCATAGAGCCTACTTTTCTACGTGAGTTGTTCCAGTCTGGAACTCACTTTGCAACTTGGCCGTCACGAGCACCTCTGTGGCTCTTTTCAGACACTTAACCCCAGAGATATTTTGTAACTCCGTAAAAAGACCTGAGCATCTTCCCCAGGCTCCATGAAGGGGCATTTAGCTTTTCTGATGCCTTACTCCTGTTTTGACGCCACGTTTCCTTTGCACAGGGTTGGTTTAAGTGGGTCCAGGCCCCTTCCTTCTCCTAACCACTTAATGGGGGTTAAACAGTACTTATACAATGGTCCTGCTCAAGCGCCTGCCTCTCATGTCAATCCTGATCAAGCCCCAATCGTAGTTGTGGGCATTAAAATCCCCACACACTACGACCGGGCGCTGAAATTGACGTAGCTACGATTCCCATTCAGAGACAAGCCGTGACTTTTTGGCATGGACCACGACAATAGTTACCCACCTTGAGAGCATGAACACCTTAATAGCACACGCTTCTAAACCCGGAAATACCACTTGCACCCGGACACTGCACACATGGAACAGCCCACTTCACAAAAAAGACAACACTATCCCCATTGGAAACGAAATCACATTGCATGCCGAAAGCTCTATCATACGCATGCTGATTAGTCTCTTGGACTCGTAACACATGCACACGTTGAATCAATTCCTCGACTTCTTGTCGCTTATTGGCGATACGCCTGGCGTTCCAGGAGGCAATAGAAAACACTGTTTGTCCGAAAATCAGAGGGGAATTATACCCTAGTGCATGCTCCTGACCTTACTCACACCCTAACCGACTCCTGCTCCCTCCCCAACCTCCACACAACTGCTTCGACCGCAACCATCATTAGATAGAGCATTAGTTACTACATCAACTACATCTGCTAAATCCAAATCTACACTACCAACAACTAGTGTTATTGGATCTGCCTGACTCACAACATCAACAACATCACTTGCGTCCGTGTCCACAACGTTACTAGGGACCTTTACTGGTTCTGCTTGGTCAGAAACATTAACAACTTGGACAACACTACTACAATAATGATGATCAGTTCCATGAGCAACAATTTCCACAATTTCCATAGCTATCCGTCGGTCTGTGACTACTCCGACACCTCCCTTACTTACTGCAGTATGTCCTTGGCAAATGATCTCATTCTCACCAACCATATTCCCCACACACTTCACCAGCGACCACTGGAGACAATTTGTCCTCTCCGTTTGATCGGTTACTCTTTTCTTTTTCCGTGCTGGAGGTGAGCTCCATCACTTACTTTTCTCCATCTTCGAGGAAACAACATCAACGTTCGGCGAAATCACCATCAAAACTCCTTCCTGGTCGTCAATAGTAGCTGCGCGGGGCTCGGGCTGCAAGGCAGGCGGCCCCAGAGAGGCCTGGACCACTTCTGTGCTATGGGCTGGCTTTCCAGAACCGAAAGGGACCACACGAAGACCGGAAGAAAGAACACGGGAGGAAACACTGGGAGGAATACTACTCGGGACACTGTTGTGACTCACGTGCACTCAGCTCTCCTCTCACAACATTCACACTCAAACATTCTGAGAGCACACGAGGTAATGAGCAGTGCTAACCACCTCAGACGCAACTTCTGCTCGCATTTCTTGGAGGTGGTAGCATGGACGATGTAGGCCACAGTATGCGACGCAAGATGCGCAGTATAAGCTCGTTCACACGCGCCTAAAATGGCGGCGCATCCCGCATCTCAAGCATTGGGGCACTCGATCTGCGACAACAATAAGTGTTGGTATGCCCTTCACCGCACAAACATTAGGCACATCTTCGATTGTCTTAAATGGCTTAAGGCGAAATGTCACCAGTCTCACCGTGGAGTCACACACCTCTTCCCCTCTCACAACAACTTGCTCAAACATGTGCGACTTTAAAGTTCCAAAATCATGGATGGCCGCCGCCACATCAGCCAGAGACACACTGTGGGACAACCAGTGCAGCCTTGCACTGACTTGCTGACCATGCAGGTTGTAAACCTTAACTGGACAGCCATCAATAACCATGCTAGAGTTAAACAATTTCCTCTTTGCCGCCGCGGATGCTAAAGTCACCTCGAATGCGTTCTCTGTGCGCAACGGACCAACCGCCTCTACTTCCCCTTTGCCCACAACGTCCTGCACGTACAAGCAGGCTTGCACTAGGGGTTAGGGACGCCCCTTCTCCCCACACAACAAAACGAGTGACTTCGTCAGATCAGCTGTCAACAAACTGCCGCAATACAACTTCTTCAGCACGATCAGTTGCTTACTGTCTCTCTTAACTCGAGCTGCATCATTATCACTAGGGCCGAAATTGCCCTTGTGTTGACTACTACCTTTCACCGCTGCCGAAAACATTTTCACAGCCTGTATGGCGTCCTGCCACTCAACTGCTCTGGGGTCATCACCTAACCTTGCAGCCCCTTGAACACTTCCCGGCCGGCCACCATCTTGAACTTGATTGTCACCACTGTCTACTGCACCAGAATAAGGACGAAGGCCATACTTAATAACGGCCTCCTGTGACAAACCACGTCTCACTGCCTCGACTACAACATCTTCAAAAACGTTATGATCCACAAAACCGACGTTTAGCTCCTCTGGTGATACTACTTTCGTCCCACACAAGTCACGAAAAAGCTCATCTACATCGTCTGCCATATTACACAACAACAACAACAACAACAACAACAACAACAACAACAACAACAACAATCAACGATCAACTTTTTTGCAAAGTCATAACACGTGTGCAAAGAATGGATCTGGAATTTGCTCAGTGGCATTGTTCCTTGATTTTATTTCATTTTATTTGCAGAGCGTATAACGGCCTAATACACCATGAGCTCTATCTTGTTCCTTAATTACAATGGTTAAAACAATACTTAAATTATGGTTAATTGAAGAATGATCATAATGTGATATAATGTAATGCGGTCTTGTTGGTATAGTGAACATTTGTAACTTATAGTAGGTTGGGCGTTCAGCGTAGGGCGATGGCCCCATTAAAGTATATTTCACTCCTGTAACTCCGGAATGGCTCAACCAATCGAAAAAGTGGTCACTGTGAGGATGAAAGCCAAGGAAAGTTCTGGCTTAGATCATGTTTCAGATTTTAGGTACGTGCAGTATTTTTTTTTCTGAAACGGTGTCGAACAAGAACAACTACAAGAGAACAGTTTCCAAATTTACGTGTAGTTCTCTACTTTTACTCTTGCACAGAATTACATAATTTTTGGTATAAATATACCTTCCATGCCTACCTACTATCTGGCCAAGTTTGGTCGAAATATATTGAATAGGAACGTAGATATTAATAGTTTTATTTTTGCTGGAGGGAGGACTTCAAATCATATGCACTCGCCGTGTATGATAAATTGTTTTCCTCGATTGGCTCAGCGGCAGGGAGTCACAGTGGTTTTATAAAACAGCATGTTGTTAATGACATATATTGTCTTGAAACGTTGGCGTAGGTTAAGGTAGTCTTAGAATAGGGTGAGTTTATGGTATTTAAGGCCCTTAATACTCAAATAAAAGTAACCTAACCTCAGCAGCATTGTTGGTTTTCTTTATTTGTACAACTCTTTCATTGTTAGACCATTGTTGCAGCAGTGGATTTATATCATGAAGACACAATGCTGCAACAATGAAACCTTTGTCTTACCACTAGTATGAACCTCGTGGGTTTCTTACTTCTAAAGTAGTATTAAACTATTTCACACTTTAAATTAATAACTTATTTTTTTAAATAAGAAAAAATAATTCTAAACATAGAAAATGTAGGCGTGGGGTTCTTACTTACGTAGGTAAGAAAACGAAGGCCTTTGGTGCTTACTTATGTAAGTAAATCTACTACCACTAGCAATGTTTACGTTATAGGGGTCGGACGAATAAGGAAAGAGCACATTCGAACATTCGCCCAAAAATATTCGAATATTCCATCAAATTTTTGTTGTCATGATTAGGTCGAATCTCCCCACAACCCCCTCCCCCAAAAATACGTTTTCATTAAATACTTAAGTTTTGTTTAGTCTGTTGGTAATGCAAGGCATACGAAATATAACCACAAGTTTAATTTAACTTACTAGACAAGGCAACTTGGAATACCCACCAGAAAAAATGCTAAATTGCCAACTGCATACGGAATTAAGGTAATCCATTAAGGTGTCTTTCAACTGGCAACCATAGTACTGGTTGACGTTCCCATTCTTTAGTTCTTAAATGTTTTAGAAAAAACTGCTGCACGCATCTGTAATCATCCCCCCCCCCCACCCCCTTCGTCACAATCGAGCAATCCAAAATGCATGGATCATTCCGCCACAAATGGGTTGAGAAGGAAAGGGGAACAGAAAAAAAAACATAATGCAGACTGACTGGGACTCGAGAAGCCCAAAGGAAAACTTAATAACTAAATCAAAAAAACAAACAGAGGTAAAACGACATTGAATTTTTTTGCGAATATTCAAATGGAAAATATCCTATTTGGATATGCTCATAACAAACGAATATTCTAATACATATCAATGTTTCCAAAATAATACATTTATTGCAACCGAAGAAAGACCAGAAGGAAAGAGTTAAAATGTATTAAAATAAACAAATAAATGCATTTATTGCAGTTATTATTGAGTTTTAAAAACGGAGTGGAGCAAAGAACATTCCCGCCAACAATGGCTTGTTATAGGCTATCACAATAATAGTTCGGTTACTAACAATGCAAATTGTTGTTGTACAAATATGTTCGACGATGGTTCGGCAACAATGCGCTAACACTGTCGCTACAATGGCTCGTTCACTAAAGATTCTACTCGTCGTTGTACGAATATGTTAGACGATGGCGTTTGGCAACAATGCGGTAAGACTTTCGCTTTATTGCCCTCGTGGCTTCGCCACTCGGGTAAACAGCGAAAGTCTTACCCTACTGTTGCCGAACGCTATCGTCTAACTGATCTTATCAGTCTATGCCTTGCAGCTGGCGTCTGGTGACTGGCATTGTTCCCTAATTACAATGGTTAAACAATGTAAAACAATCAAAATCATCATTCTGGGTCTCGTAACTCCGGAATGGCTCAACCAATTGAAAAAGTGATCTCTGTGAAGATGAAGGATTTCCGTCAATCCTACAACTGCCTGCAACAGTCCGAAAACAACTACGAGTCGGCTATGTATCGAGCTGACATACGCTAAATCTGGACACATGCTATTGTGCTGCCAGCAAGTAATAGACATGGTACAAAGCATGGCCGGGACATGAACATGATTATGTCTGTAACTCTAATGCTCCTTTTTGTTTACAAACAAACTTGGGCAGAGAATGGACATGCACGTGATAATCCAAAACATACCAGTGACAATAAAAAGGAATAAGAAAAGCCAATAAATTAACTAAACAAAAACCCCTCACAATTTAGAAAAAAAAAGGATTAGGAGCTCGTATCCCCATGGCACTCAATGCAGTGAAGGTGCACAAATGAAAAGATGAAAGAAAAGAACCATAATTTAAACTCCAACTCTAGGCAACAAGAATTGTGAGATACCAAGCTCCATTCACACGCATAGACATGTACATCACTAATCAAACAAATAAAACGGTTACGCACATTAAAAATACAAACACAAAATAAAACAAACGACGTAAACAAAATACGTACAGAATTGAAAAATTTCAAATATACACGTGAAATGAACACATATTCACTCACACAACATAAAACTAAAACAAAAACCGAAAAACACAACACACACATTTCAAACTCGAATTGTGTTCACCTTCTGACATTACCAGTGAGTGAAAACATTCCTTGTTCCCTGGAATTGGAGTTCAAAGTATGGTTCGTTTCGTTCGAGTGATCTCTACTCCGTTTTTTTTAAATTTCATTTGTGTGTCTTCACAGCCGTGAATTCCATGGGGTACGAGTGCTAATGCTATTTTTGTAAACGGCGAAGCAGTTTTTTGTTCAGTTAATGATACAAAATTCCGTTTAGATGATTTTTCCAGATTTGTTATTTAGTGAAATATTAGACAAGTACTCTATTAGGCAATTTTCCAGTTAGACGTTTGTCCGATACCCTTTTTTTTTAAATCAAAATTCTCTTTAAAAAGTAGCACTCGTAATATTACCAAAGGTAATATGGATTTTCCATATTACCCTTGATACTAGTTAGCGTGGACAAGCATGCCACATCCTGGTCGAGACAGAAGGCCATCGTGGTATAGCATGGAGCTGAGATGCTGGTTTGTGCCATCTTAAGTGTAAAACGAATTTAAGTAAAACACTACTTCCAAGTCTTAAAAAAATGTACAGTTTTGAATTTCTTTCTTTTTAGTTCCTGCCACACAATTATTTACCTTTTAGTCTGTTGGCCAGCTCTCTGGTAAAAAGAACATTAGCAAGCTTGGTTTGCACATACATCCTAAACGAACTGTAGTTACCAGGTTTCTCCATATTCATATCGTCCCAATCGATACTACCACCTGAAAAACACACAAAAAAAAAATGTAAACAAATGTGATGCATCTCTTCGTAGGTTATTAAGAATTTACTTTTCGTTAATTTGAGTTTAGTGTTTGCCTCCCAATATCTTCAGACACAGTTTTTCGGCCGCCTACACAGCAAGAACGCTTGACCATAGTTAGCTTCATTATCATTGCCATAAAGATATTGAATTCATAAAAAAAAAATCGTTTTTTTGAACAATGAATATTTCACTTATGAGCACCACGTTTGTGGTATTTCCGCTAGAAAATAAAAAAAAAAGAGCTATTATAACAGGCAAGCAAGACTAAAATAGACTGATAGCACTTTCGCCAAGCAGCAATTGTATTTGTGGGTTAATGCTTTTAGCCTTTCCTTCTACCATATTGGGTTTAATATTTATTTTAATATTTCGGCACCCCCTGGCTACTACAGTTCATTAACTCGTAACTCCTTCTGTATTACCAGCAATCAAATAGGGGAATGAAATATTCCGCATTTATGCCGTCATCACCTTCATCACCGCCTTTTTCCCGAGTTGCCATCACCACTTGGTATTTCCCAGCATGTTGACAAACCTACTCGCGGATTAAATATACTTAATCTTATTTTCACTGATGATAATCGTCTCCTCTTTGATCTGAGGGTTGGGCCACATTTTGGTAATAGTGGCCATTGCGTGATGACTTTTAAATTGAATCTTGCACAGTGCGGTAGCTGCTCACACGACCAAAGAAAGGTGGCTCACCATAAGCTTGATTTTCAGGAACTTAAATCTGCATTGGAAAGGTTAAATTGGGACGCCCTTATTTTTTCTGTGCATCCACAAATACAAGATGCGTGGAAATGTTTTTCAGATATTCTGACCAGCTCACATCAATTATTGCAAAACACTTAACTCCTAAAATCGACGTACGAGGTAACAACCGCCAACCCAAATTCCTCCCAAAATGAAACGCCATAAACTTAAACCATGGAAGCATTACAGGGCTAACAGCAATGAATTAACACGATTGGCCATCAAAACTGCTAGAAAAATCAGTCGAAGCATTGCATGTTTTACGGGAGGAGAAGGTTATCCGTGGTGGCAACATCCCGACCCTTACCCACCAGAAAACCAAGTCGTCGTGGTCCTTGTCACTTTTTAAGTCTTCGTGTGGAATCTTGGTGGATAACCTCTCGAAAGCTGAGGCATAAAGTGCTATTTTTGCATCAACTTCTATTACGCACGATGGGAATCAAAATCTTCCCTTACCCCAGAATTTCGTCCTTAGTGAAAATTGTAGTCCGGTGAATGTTGACAGGGCAGGTATACTTTCTACATTGACTAAACTTAACCAAGTTTGTCCTGCGGACCTGTCCGTTCTTTCTGCTTTTCTGCTCAAGCAAATATCTGCCAAAATTTTTTATCCACTCGCTAAACTGTTTACCTTGTCTTTTGAACAAGGTGATCTACCGGAAATATGGCAATATGCTTACGTTGTCCCTATATTTAAAAAGGCTTGCCCTCTGACCCCCTTTAATTATAGGCCGATAGCCCTCGCGTGCGTCATTCACAAAGTTATGGAGGCCATCATTAGGGACTCACTTAAGCAATATCTGGAAGAGTTTTCCATTTTGAGACCCGGCCAATTTGGGTTTCGCCCATGTAGATCGGTGCCCCCCTGGCGTCCCACCGGCGTCCCATCTGCTTTGTATTCTACACAGGTGGACCAGTGCGTTGGATGTTGGAGTACAGAGCGATGTTGTGTATTTTGATTTTAAAAAGGCATTCGAGTCGGTGATTCACCGAAAACTTCTCTCAAAGTTGAGTGGATGTGACATCAGTGATCTTCTTTTTAATTGGCTAACAGATTTTTTTGAGAAATCGTTCCCAGCAAGTAACTATTGAGCATACGCTTTCTACTAAGGTCGGGGTACCGTGTGGGGTTATAAGTAATGATTTGACGTTGACCTTTTCATCACCATATGGAGTTAAGTTTGTAGATGACATCAAAATTGGCACTGAATTGTTGGCGGCCGGACCCTCACCTGCACTCGGGGAGGAGAGTGGAAATGTCCTTCTTTGGTACAAAAATTGGCAGTTACCATTATTTACCTTGAAATGCAAATCCTTCCATATTGGACCCAATTCTCCTGACTATCATTATCTATTTGGGAGCGAAACTCTTTCAGTGGTTGAGGAAATCCGTGACCTCAGCATCTGGTTTTTAGACTGGAACGTGTCCTTACACCGTTCAAAGGTGAGCGTCATGGCATTCCGCCGTTTGGCAGTGGTAAACCGTTGCTTCACATCGGGAAATCTTACGACTAAGGTGTGGGCATTCAAAGTTTTTGTCCACCCAATTCTCGAGTACGCCACACCAGTTTGGTAACCTTACTTGGTTAAAGACATCGACCTAATAGAGTCGGTGCAGAGGAGATTCACCAAACGCCTCCCTGGACTTCGAGATGTTGAACATCTAGAATGGCATTCCAGGGCAGGCCTTAAACTGTTGGAACTTCGTCGACTGTCGAGGTTCGACCTTATTCTAACGTATAAAATACCACATAACCTTATTTCGGTCGATGTACCCCTCTTTGACCTTGCCCCTTATCTTCATAATACCCGGGGTCATCTCTGGAAGCTTGCAGTCCAGGGGACTCCGCTTGACTGCAGAAAAAATTTCTTTGCGGTCCGGGTCGTCATGGTTTGAAATGCCCTTAGTTCAAGGTAGTGGTCGACCGAAACCAAGTTTTGGACTTTCGGCCGAAACCAAAACTACGACCGAAACCAGTTATTTAATTTCAGCCGAAACCGAATTCATTACCGAAACTGGTAATTCAGTTTCGGCCGAAACCGAAACCGAAATTGGTATATCTGTTTCGGCCGAAACCGAAACCACTACCGAAACCGGAACCAGAATATAACCTGAATAATATCAGTTTTAATAATTAGACAAAAGCAGGATAAAATAAAAAAATCATGAGTGTGTGTGGTTTTTCTCGGACATAGTCTAGATTACAAGGCACAGCCCGATTTACCCATTTCCCGCCCTACGCTGAGAATCCTCTCACCCCCCCCCCCCACCCCTTTAACCCTTCCTACAAAAATGTTTCAGAATTAAAAAAAACTGTCAATTCGGAAAGACTTGACAAAACTTTTTGGGGGCTAATTGTCTTGTTTTCATTAAATAACCATTAATTCGTTTCAGCGACGGAAGTCACTGGGCATCATTCAATAAGTATAAGCTTTGCTTGAAAACGTAAAGAGAAATAACAGCGTAAATTCCCTCTAGTGTAACGAAGCCATAAATATGATTATTTATTGAATTTTTTATTGATTAGCTTGGGCATGGCAGATGAAAGCAGAATCTGTGATGGCGTCCCATGTGCGTTCCTAGGTTGCAGCCTAGTTAGTCTACAGAAACTTGCTACTGCTGGGAGGTGGACGCTACTGCTGGCTTCACCGAAACTGCAGCATACGATTCGGCCGAAACCAAAACGAGTCAAACCAGTTTCGGCCGACACCGAAACTAAGCTATACTTCATGGCCGAAACCAAACCGAAACCTAAAATTTTCCAGTTTCAGTTTCGAAACCAAAACCGAAACCGAAATTCGGTCGACCTCTATAGTTTGTTCCACATTATGTTTTCAGAAGACTGACTGGATGACGACTCGTTTCCTTGCACTAAGAGTGCAAAAACATGTGGATATCACACTTGAGACTCAACCAAAGTTACTGTTAGAGTTTACGAATGGAATGTTTACGGATTTTTTGCACTCGTAGTGGAAGAAAATGTGGCATCATACAGTCAGTTTGCTGAAAACATAATGTGGAACGAAGTATAGTTCAAGGACAGTATGCATGAACTCGGAGGGAGGCTTCCGCAGGGAGCTGCTTACTGAAAACCTTACCCCTTTTCTTAAGGAGTGCTTATTAGTTTCCCCACCACGAAAAAACGGTCAGTATTAGCGGATCACAAACCTTTCGACTTCTTCAACTAACAATGGTTCATTTTTTTACTTATTTATTTTTAACTTATATCGGATGATATTTTATAATTTATTTTTAACTTAAGTTGGCTGATTTTTTATATATATATTTGAAAAAATTTATTTAGTGATAATGTAAGACAACTTCCCTCCCGTACCATTCCTACACGTCTGGCGATGCCATCAGGGACCTTTGATTCCCTGGCAGGTCTAACATTAGCGGTAAGGCAGTCGTGTCCCTGCCCTACCCTACCCATTCCCATGCACACATGCACACCCATGCATTCCCATTCTCAGTCACATCCTTTTAATTTCTGCTTTTGAAAAAAAAAACTACTTTTACTTGCATATAGTCAATGCTCTCCTGTTTTAGGCTGGCAGTCACCGACCTCCTGGGTCCTTGCCAATCCTGTTGTTCCAGCAACAAATTATTATATTATTATTACTAGCGGAGTCGCTCGCTCATTCCGTGTCGTCTCGCTACGCTCGAGGAGATTTCATGCTGCAACTCATGTGCTGCTGACAGAAATTTCACGTCTAAAACGCAGTACGCGTTTTTTGTAAGGCTTCACTGCATGAACAAATGATAACCATAAATCATTCCAACATTCGCAACTTTCAAAGCAAAAAGATCAAGCAATTTATCAGAAAAGTGCTGTTTCTGGCGACAAACGCTGATTTTCGTTCGCTTCGCTCATTCAATCAGCGCAAACATTTCCCCAGAAGCGTGACTGAATCAACGTAACCACCAAGAACCACACATCACTTGTAATGTGTTGGGTTTTTGTTTTACTTATTTTAAGAATATTGTTCTTTACATCCTGCTCAGTACAGACTTTTCCAAGGGCGTCTTATCACTTCACTTTCTGATGATCCCTCACTTGGAGAAACATCTGCAGAACGTCAGATGTAATCTCCTACGAAGGTGAGAGATGGAAGATTGATAGAGCAAAGCCAACCACACATTCAAAAGGTTTACTTTACGTGGAAATCGCTCGCTTTGCTCGTTCAATCCACGCGCCTCCTTGCTTCAGAAACACGAATGTTTGTACCGTTTTAAAGCCAAATCTATTGTTTTGATTTTTTCCTGGATCAAGTCAGTTAGTATAAAACCAATTTTAAGATGTATATGTGGTGTGTTGCAAAATACGTCGTCCGTGCATCCTTTTCCAGATCATCTCTCTTTGCTCGCTGAGGTTTTCATGAATAAACTATGATGTCATGAACAAACATGAAGAGGGTTAAAAAAAACTTTGACGTTATTTTTTTTCAAGGTTTTTCGCGTATTTGAGGGTGATAATATCAAGTTACAGAGATGAAAATAGGCCTATACTGTGCGCAATTTAATTATCTTTCGTTTGGTCCTATTCCCATCTTTGTATATAGATGCTTTGGTTCCGTAGGAGTAGAGACACAAACACATAAACACACACGTACACCATACGTCCTTAATGATGTAGATACAGGTGACAAGGTTTAAACGAAAAAAGTAGGGTGATAAATTTACTTATTACGTAATGGTTATAGCATGAATTTTGCAACAATGGGCCGGTATAAGTGATTTAATGCACACTTTTGGTGAAGCGACGTACGAGGAGCTGTGTAATCGTCCGAGGGGGCGAAGCCCCCGAGGATGTTGCAGAGCTCCGAGGACGTCGCTTCACCAAAAGTGTGCATTAAATTACTTATACCGGCGGCTTTTTTGTAAAATCCATGTTATAACTGTTTTATTACCATACTTTACATCGCTTTGACAGGAGTTGTTTAATGATTTGTCTGCCTTTATTGCACCATTAGGGAGCGCTCATAATTTACGTAACGCTTTGTTCTAGTAATTTAGACCCCCCCCCTCCCTCTTTGTAACGCCGGTGTAACACTTGGCGTGACCCCCCCCCCAAGAAATCATATAACAATTTCTCCCCCCCCCCCCACCATCCAAATAAAAAATAAACACTAGTTTTTGTTTATGAATTCGTGTTTGTAAGCTGTACATATACCTAGAGATGTAAGGACGCGACCAGAAAAAAAAATTAAGTCTTAAAAAACAGAAGTCAGAAAAATAATTTACAATGTAAAAATTGTAAGAATTTTCATAAAATAGTTAAAAAGAAATAAGCGGAAATTAAATTTGCGAACGTTAGTTTGTAACGTAGCATGTCGGCATACCCCCTCCCCACATAACAGCAGAATGGTAACACGTTTAGTGAATTTACAACCCTGCCCCCCCCCCCCCCCCCCCCCCCGGATTTGCGATCGCTCCTTTAGCGCCGCTTTGGGCAAACTTTGGAAGAGCGTATTCTTTGGGATCATTAGGGTTGTACGAGATTTGCTCATTTTTAAGAGTAGATTGGTGCGAAGGCAGTCGCTGGTGAGGGGGGGGGGGGGGGTAGACGTTGCTGTTGTTTGGTTCGTCACGAAATGTCGTTGGATTTGGGCATGACGGCCATTTGCAATTATTAGTGATGATCGAACATACACTGTTTCCCTTTGAATGAACTATTTCGTCTCCGTTTCCAATTTGAAGGAAATCGGATGATGGTAAACATAATTTCGAAATGGCGGCCATTATAGACTAGGAAACAGGCTTTGGGCCTATTGTAGGCGGAGCGAAGAAAAATTTATTTTAAATTTGTATTTCCTCTCATTATAATGGCTGTGCAATGTTTGCTAATGGTCCTTAAAAAGCTCGGGGCAATATTCATTCGGCTACAGTTGAGCTGAAGCTTTTTGCTGGTGTTTTTTACATTTTAGCTAGGCTACGTTTCATATTAATTTTAAGATACTTTCGTTTGCACCCATATTTAGTATCCGTTTCGTTATTTGCAGCCTCTTTGCGCCGTCGCCGCCGTTGTAAAATACAACGTTAGCCGCCGTGGTTAAGCTGGCAAAGAACGTGCCGCCGTGGTTAAGCTGGCAAAGAACGTGCCACCGTCAATAATGCTTACATTGTTTATATTTATTGCAGAGTATCTTTCCTAGATTTAAAATATTAACAATAAAGCATTTAATTGCAAGCTAAACAATCAACAGTAACGATAGTACTTCACAACAATCAAAAGATTCGAAACATCCGCGGCTCTCTACGCTGCCTTCTACGACAATGTTGAAGCGCACACCTCTGGCACGTACTGCAACGCCAACGCTTAATTTTTTTTTTTTTTGGAATTATTACAATTGTTGATCGGCCGGTGTTAGCTTGGCTGTGAAGATAGAATTTAAATAATTCTAAATCCTAATTTTAAGCCTAATTGTTAGTCCCGTTTTAGTTTCGTAAGCGACAATAGTAGCGAAATTAGGCCTATTGGGTTCGATGTTAGGCCTATTTATTCTGGCAACATGGGATGGAGAGTGTAAAGTTTCCGTAGCAATCTAGAAATCTTGAAATTACAATACGAAGCCAAATTATTGTTCTGTGTTGTGATATAAATACGTAGTCTGCTGTGTACTGTCGTATTATATGAACGGTTTCCTCCTGCAGCGGCGATTTGATGTTTCAAATTTGAGATTCCCGATGTTAGCGTCAACGCCACTTTGGTTGCCATGTTGGCTGAATTCCTGGAAGCATTCTTTTTTTTACATGAAACGAATTTGAACCGTTAACGAATCCTTCTGTTTTTTTTTCCCATTTGCTTGTCTTCCTCTAGTGGTTAAAGTGTTATGATCAAATGTTATTATTTCGTTGAGTTATGTCAAAAAAGATTGTTAGCTGTAAGGAAGCTACGATGATTTATTTTGGCTTTTTTTTTAAAGTTCACTTGATTACCAAAAGCACAGTGTATGCTTCGTCGGAATTCCTTAACTATTGACGATTCCAAATTTACAATGGTGAATGTTAGAAATAAATTCAAAAATTTGTTATTTCTCCCGTAATAATTGTTCGATTTACGTCAAATTTTGTCTTAGCAATACTGTTTGGGGTATCAAGCGTTGTACCAAATTTCATTCCAATCCGATCTTTCGTTTGGGCTCCACCCAGACTAAAAATGTGCAACCAACAGACCAACGGACCAACCAACCAACATTTTGCAATTTGGTGTCCGTTATAGGCTACGCTTCGCTCGCTCCGCCAATTAACAACGACGATGGTACATTCACTGTTGTAACGGCGGACGCTACGACGGCTCAGGTGCTTGTAGCGCCTCCGGTTTCCTGGTTTGACACGGAGATTCAGCTTAAGGTGTTGCGGTGATTAATGCGACTTTTACGGCATAAGCACAGCAAGGGCTACTGTCCCAGCATGGGGGATGGAGCGCAGGGTCCTAAATTAAAGGGGCCTAACCTTAATACTGCTGGTATTTTGCTGCCACCAGCGATGGAAATTTAACCGTTTATCAAGAGCTAAACTAAAAATGGTTTACATATTTATTTACACTTAAACAGTTAATCGACTAGCAAACGAACTGAAGTTAAAAACTCCTGGTTTTTATTATAACAACAGAGAATATACAAATTACACTTTACATTTAGTTTGCACGGAAGCTTTTGAAATAAAGTATTTAAAAAGCACTAGTTCGAATTTACAACACATAATTCGTTTTCACAAGTTTTGACTAAAACGACGATTGTGTTTCAGAATAAAACAACCACTTAATTTTTCGAATAGAAAAAGCAATACTGAACGCTCCGCAGAGTCGTCCGCAAGATTGAACAGCCCAGGCTGGTTTCAATCTATCAAACAGTATGTTTCAAACACGCATGAAAGATCAACCGTTTCACAGTTTTGTTTCTAAGTGATAAAACAGAGCCTTAAACCTCCCAGAGTTGCTGTTTACAAGTCAACTCCTCAAATTATAAAAGCCTCGGCTACTTATAAAGTCCGTCTGGAGTGAATAACCAATGAATCCCACACAAAGATCAAACCATCAGTTATTTGAATTAATGTTTAAAACAAATAAGAAAGATTTTGGTTTTTAGTAAGAGAACCACTCTGACGTTATGGGGTGAGAAACCTAAGATGCCGCTACAGGCGTCACCACCATAATATTCCCTAGCTAGAGAGAGTTTAAGTTAGTTTAAACTAAAATTTAGACTTGGGGGGTCCTAAATTAAATTTTCAAAAGCTAACAACAAACATACGAACCACTACCATCGTGCCCGGCATGGCATTCCCCGGACATGGCGTCTCCACTCCCGACTGGCGTGACCCTTCTCTAGCTTGAGATCTGTGAGCTGTGCTTACTATGCATTCTGGGGCTGGGGTTTTATGCACATTACCGGAAGTAAGCGCGGACTCGCGGGGTAGCTACGGTGGTCTGATTGGCTGAGGGCCTCGAGAACAATGGAAAGTGGGAGGAG
>JAHWFP010036183.1:0-14160 GCA_023313725.1 Lithobius niger
AGGTTCACCCCTTGAGCTTACTTTAGTGTTGAGCCTGCATTGTTGCTGGTTCGTTGTTTAAATGTGTTTACATATTCAAAGAAATTATTAAAAACAACAGCTAAGCAACAAAAAAAATGAACGAGATGTGAACCCTGAGGTAACCTTGTCAACCTTGTCAAATCATAACCTTGTCAAATCATATTGCTATGAAATGGTGTTGGTGATTATTTCAAACTTACATCATATGCTTGCATCATTTTATCGCTGTGCATTCACCTTAGGCCTGGTCTTTACATTGAATGTGTAAGATCACGGAGTGTCTACCCCAAATAAAATACATATTATAAAAACTTGCTACCCACAAACACACTGTTCTCAATTACGTAATAACTTTTGTTCGTGCGATGAATACTACTTCTTTAAAAAAAAAATACAAAAAGAAAAAAACACATTTACAATGTTACACTTATTTGGTAAGTTTTTGAATGAAGGTGTAACATTTTTACAGTAAGTTTCTTTAAGCTGAACCAAGAAAAACATGGCTTAACCCTTTATGGGACGCATGTTCATGAGTCTTTTGGTCGGTTGCTGGATGCGACCCGGCATTCACTTGGTTTGGAGACGAGGACACTGACGCCGACGACTGGGCTGTTGTGCTGCTCGGTTGGTTCGGGGTCCCCAGGGCTCCCTTACAAAGATAGCGGTGTGCCGAGGGACCAAGTTTTTACCCCGCCACTTAGATATTGTTTTTAAACGACACGGTCCAAGTAAATATGAACCCCCCCCCCCTTGGGATACTCCTTAAGGCCCCTTCCTGCGCCCCACCACACTCACCTCTATGAGGTTATTGACCGACAAATTCTTGCCGATCGTGCAACAACATGAATTGGTACACAAGTCATTCTTAGCAGTACAAATCGAACCAGCCGTAGAACCTCTACGAAATAAAGCAACGAAGACCACCCGTGACCCCGTCCTTAGAGGCTTGACCAACAAATTCTTGTAGATCGAGTTAGAAGCGTGAAATTCGGTACTTAAGTTATCCTTTGCAGTACAGATCGAACTAGCTATGGAACCCACTGGAAATATCCTCCCAAGTTCCCTCAGCACCTCCTGTACCTCTTCCCTAAGGCTCGTCCAAAAAATTCTTGCAGATAGAGTTAAAAGCATTCTTAGCAGCACGAATCACACTAGAATTTGTTGGTCGTCAGCCTCATGGAGGGGACTCAGAGAGGCACTCGGAACCTTGGGTGTATGTCATGGGGTTCAATATGTAGTTCGATGTCTTCTGCTACAAAGCATGCTTTTAGTACTTTCAGCAAGAATTTGCTGCTCATCGACGCTTCATGCGTTGGTGTTCATTCATAGGGATCAATGGCTGGTTCGATTTCTACTACTAAGAATAACTTGTGTACCACAATGCATGCATTTAGTACGAACAGTAAGAATTTGTCGGGTATTCCCGACATGGAGTGGGCATAGGGGGCCGTTCGTGCGTGGGGGGGGGGGGATTTTGCAGAAGTTCCATAGCTAGTTCAATTTGTACTGCCAAGAATGACTCGTGTACCAAATTTCATTCTTTTAGCGCTATCTGCAAGAATTTGTTGGTCCGGCCATACGGACAGAACACGGGGAAGGGGGCGCATTGCGGGGACTTGGAGAGTATCTCGAGGGGGTTCTGTAGCTAGTTCGATTTGTACTGCTATGAATGACTTGTGTAACAAATTATATGCTTTTAGCTCGATCTGCAATAATTTGTTGGTCATGCCCCAGGGAGAGGGAACAGGGGGACACAGGAAGAGGGGGGAGCCTTGGGGATATTTCATGGGGCTTTCATGGCTGATTCGACGTGAACTACTGAGAATAACTTGTGTGCCACAATTCAAACTTTTAGCTCGATATGCAATAATTAGTTTGTCAAGCCTCAGGAAGGGGGTAAAGGGAGGCACTGAGGTGGAGCCTTGGGGGATATTTTGTGTGGGTTCCATGGCTGGTTTGACTTGTTTGCTAGGAAAATTTGTTGCGACAATTCAAGCTTTTAACTCGATCATCAAAATTTGTGTGGTCATCAAGTTCATAGAGGCTGAGTGTGTATGGGCACAAGGGGGGCATGGGGGCCTGGGAGGGTATCTCAAGGGATTTCCATAGCTAGTTTAATTTGTTCTGCTAAGAATAATTTGTGTACCAAATTCACGTTTTTAGTTCGATGGGCATGAATTTGTTGCTTATCAACAGTACTATTGAGATGGGGGTAAAGAGTCCCAACATTAACAACGACAACAACAAGAAATGGCTATGCTGCGGAGGCGAAACTGATCGGCTGTTGCCAATAAAATTTTAATGCAGTGAAATAGTTATTACATAATTTTGTTGGCCTTTGTCAATTCTGGGGGAAATTATGGGGTTTCAAAATTTTGCATTTCCCCAACAAGGATAACAAATTCGACTGCCAGATCCAGTGGTAGTATCCACTTTCCTGCAAATCATTACAGCATAAGTGAAATTTTTAACACGTGTTGCATGGAAGTTTCTTAAGTTTCTTAAACTGTGCCAAAATTATGCAATATGCTTAGGATTCTGCGACGTACATAGTTAGTGCTACTCTAAACCAGTGCTCTAAACCAGTTACTTATCGTCCCGTGCCGATTTTTTTCTTACCCATTCGCAATATGTCTCTTTTTGCCATATTTGAAGAAACATTCAAAATTAAACTGAATTCATACTATGATAACTCAGCACTAGACCATCTTTGCGAAGGCCTAGTGCTGACTTTTACTATTTAAAAGAATGTAATAAAATCGTTCAATGATGAACTATTACATTTGTTTACAGCATATAGTTACAATGCTCAAATTTGTTCCTTTGGGCCTTAGGGCTTCGTTGGGCGGATGGCCAAGAGTGGTTGGTTATCGCTCTCTGAAAACCCTTTGAAACAGGGAGCGGATTAGACGTAGCTTTGATAGGGTGGCTCCACTCGATGAACGCGTCTGAGCTATAAGCACAGCTATTTCTCGTGGTAAGGTATACACGAGCGAGATTCAGTTAGCGACGTTTTTGCTCCCAAACCAATCCTCGAAGCAGACGACGCTTGGTTTTTCGAAACCAACAAAAAGGTTTGTTTTAACTAGCCAGTAGTTTTTAACGAAATTAATGAATAATTATGAAATATCTGATCGCTCAATATTTGCTGAACGTTAAATTACACATTATTAAAACAAAACGAAAAATTCTTACCGGATCACCCGAGGCGAGAGTAGCCGACGTAGTTGCGTTGAAACCAAAACAATGGCATGCGTTTACGATGGTCGCTTGTGACGGTGCTCTCCTTCTGATAACAAACGTTGCGATTTTCAGTGGCATTGTTGATTGTGCTGGTAGGTTGTTGGAGCGGTCCGGCTTACGTTTGATGATGCGTACTCGTCCGTTTGTTAGTCCAATTTTGTGGCGCGAAAAATGGGAGTAGAAACGTCAGACGCGTTTGAAGTATGCAAAGCAACTATCAAAATCTCGCACGGTTTCTCGCGGTACAGCGTAATAGTAAGTGGGTCCACCCTATCAATGCTACATGTAATCCAAGCTCCCTGCTTTGAAATTCGTTCCTTTCCCATTTTAGGGGCACACGTCCCAAAGAAAGCAGTCCAAGGTACGGACCGAAGCGGTCACGACGACGCCGCTGAAGTGACGGCGCCATATCGAAACTCGACGCATTCTTCGAGTGTGAAAATAGTAACAACCCAACTCCAAAGTCAGACGCTTTTAAAAAAAATAAAGCCCACTAAAATTACGCAAATAAACACAAATTGTGTTTATTTGTTCAGTTATAGTAGACTTTATTCTTTTTAAATCCTCGTATTTCTTTTAGGTGAAATAGATAACGTAAAGATGCTGATGTCGGTGCAGAAGATGACAGATATGCAATCTTACCTTGTTATTCGCCTACATGTGTCTCGTTATCTGTCTTCAAATGCGTGTGGCGGCAAGACGAATTTCAACCTGCCATGTTCGATTAAACATCGACTAATTTTGATCGTCAAAACGGGCACCAGAGCTAATTTACCATGTCTCGTATGTAGACATCAAAAATTTATAGCGTGTAATCTCGAACCAGAATGGTCTATATGCAAATGACTCCGTGCCCAAGAGGCGGCAGATGCAGCCACTGCAGGTCCAACAACAGAACACACTGTATGTTCTATACACCCCTACCACCTCCCAACGCGCACCCCCTTCACTTCTCGGAAACCGCCAGAGCCCTGTTTGTTGTAACATTATTGATGCCCCTAGTAACGCCTGGAGTGTTAATTTCATTTAGCTCCTTTCTTGGAAGCAAGTCATGGCTGTTTGTATAAACTCGGGAGCAACAGATAACAGATCAACTGATATCGGGGACCTCACGTCCCTTCTACCGCTTTATTGGTGATTTATTGTATGAACATAAGAGATTTAATAGTTCGAAAATGCTACTTCCGTGCTCTAAATAAGCTTGAATTGGACCTGAATAAACGTTGTGAAAACTATGTTTTCGTTCAGTTTTCGGATGATTAATGTAAACCCAGTAGTAGTTCGGCAGAAACGAGGACTGCTCTGGGCTCTAATCCTGCATTTGACGGCAACCGCGCCCAATTTGGTAAATTTTTCTACCATAAATTTATATACCTTATGAATCTACATAACTAAGATCGTAATATTTGTGTGTTTGTGCGCTGTGTGTTCGCAGTGGGAAGCCCAATGGTGCTGAAGTCCTTAGTGGCAATTCGTTTTTATTAATGTAGGTGACGTCATGTTTTTTTCCAGTCACAATAATTCTTGCAAACTGGATATAGACCCTGGATCTAACTAAATCTAATGAACGCTTGGGCGACTTCTAACGGGAAATCACAGTATTTTCAATCAAACGGAATCACAACAATGCGTTATAAAACCGTCCATATTCGGGGTGCAGCCCTAGTTCAATCGGAATAAACTTGGTTTTCATGTTTTGTCAAGTCGGAAAATCGGTTGGTGCATATATCTAAAGAGGTAAATCGTGCTGGTTCGGGATAATCATGTGACCCATCGGGTTCACGACAATTCGGTCCCACGACAATTCGGTCCCGGACAGTTCGGTCTAAAAAACTCGGCCCGTACAATTCGGTCCCAAGTCAAAAATTTACCCAAGTTAAAAAATAAATTAAGTGCCAGTTAAAATTTGAGGACGAACTATTACAACTGCGAGTATTAAAAAAAAATTAAAATATTGTGTTGTGTGCATTGCCAGTTAAAGATTGGGGGAGTGTTTTCTGGCCAAGGCAGCCCCAGCAAGGGAGCGTTCACATATTCCTTAACGTCTTGTGGCGGGAGAGAGAATTTTGTTACCGTCTGTTCGATTGGAACCTGCCATTGTTGCGTCGTTTTACAGTATACATGGACTTCAACTAATTTGCATTTATTTACAGTAACCCACTTAATCACTCGGGCGTGTTACTTTTTTGGGGGACCGAATTTTCGTAGGGTTATTTTATATCCGGGACCGAATTATCACTATCTGTAATTTTGGGACCGAATTGTCCGGGACCGAATTGTCACGGACCGGACCTATCACACGCTTGAAGAGAGTGCTCCTGAATTTTTGGGCTTACTGCTACAGAACTTAGTGAAGCTGTGTTAGTTTAGTAATCACACCAGAAATACACAGAATCGAACTATACGCAATGGCCGTCATACCTAAAGGCATGAAGCGATTCGAATGAAATTTGGTAGAAAGATTTTTTTTTGAAATTAGACTGAACGACGTATGAACTTGATTCTACTATACCTGTGTGTGGCTAAAAAAAATAATCAAAATGTCTGACCAAATTGGCATTAAAAAAATTGTTTTGGATTTTTAACTTCTAAATCGTTTATCAGATAGAGCACAAACTGGTTACAAATATTCAAAACAACATATTAATCCAGATAGAACCAACTCAAGTTTTGTGAAAATTCGAAATGGTGGCTCAAATGGGATCCAAAAAACTGTTTACGTCAATTGTAAATAAACGCATGAAGCAATTTGAATGGAATTGGGTAAACGCGTATTTTCCTTAATATGACCTAGGTACCGTACTCGATTTTATATTAAAATTAAAAAGAAGCCTTTTTATTCAAATACAGACATGAGACGATGCAGAAATGAAATAATTAACCACTATTGGCCCATGGAGGAATGTTGTAAACAAATGGGCAACATGGCTGCGACAGCCGGTGAATACCGGGCAATCTGGGGTTGCTCACCCGTACAGCTACAAAGGCGTATATTGTGCCCGGTTCAATTAGTAAGTCAAGCAATGCCTACGATTCGCATAAATATGTATGTTAAATAATTTTAGGTGTTTTACGAGTAGTTTTGTTAAAACCTTTTAATAGAACATTTAATATACGACATTCCAACTCGTCTGTCGCGCAAATGTTACAGAAAGCCAAAGAGATAACAAATAAATAGTTTTAGGCCTCTTATTACCTCTTGTTTTTCAATATTTATAGATGTCAGATAAAATAACAAATTATTGAAATACATTAGCCAGTCTCAACATCAGTCGTGCTGGTTTTGAGAATGCTAGTACAGTGCAGTTTTTTTTTATCACTGCAATAACGCGATCGTACTGTTGTCTATAGGTTACTCTCAAGGAACTTTAGTTCATTCTGTATCTATAACTTTGGAATCTCGAACTTCTCATTGAGAACAATGAACAATGGGAACAATGAAAACGTGCGAGTGTATCAATTCTTCGGCTTGAAGTTGAAACTGGGACGTTGTTGCCCTGAAAAGAAGTTGAAATTGGCACATTGTTGCCTCTACTAACAATTTGCTTTGCGCTGTCATCGCAAAGGCATGTCTTAAAAGCGTCATGTACGAAGGACAGTTATTTTTCGCACGCTAATGGGAGTGGGGAAGGGTCTGAACGGGGAATGCCCGTTGGTGGGGGCAGTGCTTATGTTAAAGCCACTATTTGGTTACGATATTGCTTTGCGGAGGGAGAGGATTGACGGAAAGGGGGAGTGTGACACAAAGAAACATTGACTGTTGCAGTGAACGATCAGGCAGCACCGAGCAAATACTGGGAAACAACCACGGGTCAAACAAACCCCCCCCCGGACGAAGCCAGGTACGATGCTAGTACGTAAATAAATGTAAAAATAAATGTAAATGACATTCGAGGCTTGCCTTACCACTACGCGAAATTTACTAACCTAGGAAAATAATACTTGATCTGGCAGGTACTCAACCCAGGCGCCCTTTTCTTTTTTGACCTTATGAATTGGTCTTTATTTTGTAAAAACAAAGAGTTCGAAAGGCAAGGATTGTTTGGCACTCTTGGAACCTTGTTATACTACACTCGGAAGACGCTGTGCATTCTTCTACAATACACATCAGTGTGTACCAAGCTTAGCCTCCACATGAATTTTGTACTGTCAGGTAATAAAAATTACACAAAATATGTACAAAATGCCAGTATATAGAACTCGTGTGGATGCTTAGCTGCTACACATGTGATGCGTACTATCAGTGCAGTGTTTTCAGGGTGGTTCAACTGATCGCACTTAACTCTCGGTCCCATAGCTGGGGTCGAAAATAACCCCAGGTCGTGTTATTTTTTTTTTTTTTTTTTTTTACCAAATTCCAATATTTAAAATTGTTTTTTCAGGGTTCATCTTTGGTGACATTTCATTTGAATGTTTTTTTCCCAAAGTTTTCATTAAAAAAAGTTTTGAATTGAATGTATTGTCTGCATTTTTTTTCTAAATATGACCCAACAGTGGGATTCACGTAAAATAATCGGCAAAATCTGCAGCACATGTGGAATTTTTTTCTGCAAAGAATACCTGTAAATGTTGATGCAACGTGCTAACTATATTGTTGAAATAAATGACTGATTGATTTTTCCATATTTGTTCATTTGTTGTTTGTCCCTTTTGTTATTTAGTGTTCATTTCAATCCTTTCCAATTTTTCAAAAAGTGACAGTTTTGTGTTTCAGTTTTATTTTTTCCCTGAATAAAATAAAATTATACTCAGTAAAAAATTGCAATTTCAAGTGAATTTTCCTTTAATTTCCATTATAACAAACTCTTTTACAACGTTTCGGAGTACTGACACGAATTTTTGAATTATGGGGTCGGATTTGACCCCACCTATGGAACCGCGTTAAAAAAATCAACTTATGAGACGTAGGGTTAAGAAGAGGGATTCTGCTTTCGATTTTCTAATACTTCCGTATCCTAGGAAAAAAATTAGTTCGCATATTTGACCTAATTTGATTTTCTTAAGTACGCTTGCAACACTGTATACTGTGTACCAGCTCAGCCTCCACAGAACTCGAGTACTCGTAGTACGTGGTTTGTGTAGTGGCAGATCACCATTCTGGACACAGTCTGTTGACTGTTTTTTGTACACACACTATGTACTGCCAGTTACACATAATTCTTGAGAAGGATTAGCTGGGAAACAGTGATGTTTATTGTCGGTGATGTTTATTCAGGATTGCTCAGAATACTCTAAAGCAACTTAAACAAAGAAAAACAAAAAAACGAAACAATAAGGTAAACCCAAATATAGTACTAATTACGTAGTGCCATCTAGCAGTGCCAATATTCTAGCTCTGTGGGAAAAATGGTTCACATATTCGATCCCTATTTCGATGGCCCTTCAGCCACATCAAAGGTATAGAACAGCACTTTAGGTACTTATGGTAAATAAAAAGCCAAGAAGTGCACAAACATATATATATATATAAAAGCACCACGTTTCGAGGATAAGATCACCTCGTCATCAGGCAACTAAAAAAATAAAAAACAGCTTCGTCAAACACATAAAAGTACACAAATCTGACAGCCTCAGCATTAGGTTCATTAAAATAAACAATATACAGTATGAGACATGCACCTGATGGCGAGGTAAACTTATTCTCGAATCGTATTGTTTTTTTTTTTATATGTTCGTGCACTTCCCGGCTTTTTATTTGCCATAATTGTGATTATTCAGCCTCACCCGCTAGATCTACTTTTGTTAAACAGGATGGAAAGCCGACGGCTCAACAAGAGTTGAATAAATACAGATGCAAACTTATTTACGTTGTCTCTTGGACTTAAATGTCAGACTGCCTGAGAGGGGAATCGAACACACGACCTTTGACACCAAACGCCGAGGTTCTACCGTTGAGCCGTACTGACAGGGCTATTCAATCATGGCCGTGTCAGTATGGCGTGTCTGGCCGTGTCAGTATGTCTGCGCAGTAGAACCTCGTCCTTTGGTTTCAAAGGTCTGTTCGATTCCCCGCTCAAGCAGTCTGACATTTTTACGTCCAAAAGGCAACGTAAATAGGTAGCATCTAGTTATTTGTTCCACTTCACTTCTGTCAGTCTATTTGTTGACGCGCCCTTCCTTTCATATCCACCTTCCCTTTCTTTCCCGACCCAACTCAAAGTAAAACTTAATCATTTGTATTAATTTTGTGGAATAATAAATTCTGAAATTTTGGTTTTCACCTATCCCCTTTTAATGTATGGTTCACGGGACAGAGGAGCTGCTTAGGCCGCATAATGAGTTACAAAAGGGGTGATGATAAAACGTCCAATCAATGACGGTTCATCAATCAAGACGTGATTGCTTTGTCCACTAACCAATTGACAGTTGATTGAATGATTTGTCAAGTTAATTTTCGCTTGTTGAGGAGAATTTGTAATTCTCGAACCTTCTCTAACTAGTTCTGCCCGATGGGCGTGCGTAGGATGAATACATGAATATATTAAACCAACAACAACTATGACTAACTAGCTGAAAATGAGTCATCGACTTTGCCCAATATTGATCGATAATAAACTAATTGGCTTTAACTAGCCTTTAGCTGACCCTTATGACATTCAAGCTGAACGACTGAGATAAAGTCGCTCTCTTTTTGCTTGAAATCAACGTCAAGTTGCTATTCTGATGTCATTCATCACATAAGAATGTGTAAGAATGTGACGGATGCCTCAAAAGCAGCTAACTAAAAGGAGCGGGGGAAAATGGATTGTAGAAAGAAACGTTGCAATAACTTAACATCCAATTTGTTTTTTCATTTCTCAAAGAAAAGTGGAAATTTTTCATAAGTAATCTCCATCGGAGTTTCCTATTTTTTCTTATGACTTGTGGCAATATGAAAACAATAAAAGTTTTTATGGCGGAATGATTGAATTACAGGGATGATGTGAAAAATATGAAAATTTGCAAATGGTAAAAAAAAAATGTAAAAAAGGCGAAAAAAAATGTGGAAAATACGAGAGTTGGCGTGAAAAGAAGACAAAAATGCACAAACAAAATAAAAACAAACAAATTATCCGCCCTAATTTGGGCCCGGAACTACGTAGGCATGTCTGTGGTTAGAACACGAAAAATTAAATTCATTGGTCTACGGGCGAAGTCGCTTTGAAGTCGTTTTCGCTCTCTTGAGTGAAATTACAGAGTAATTACAATGGTTACTGAAAAAAACTTAATATTAATGAATTGTGAAACTGGTATGATACATTAAAATGAAGAAATACTGATACAAAAATGAAAAGTATAGGTATGTGAAAAATGTGGGAAAAAATGAAAAGTGGAAATGTGAAAAAAATGTGAATCAAAGCTGGTACTCCTGGCAGCATCCCTGAATTACTGAGAACGCCACTATAAATGACGTTTTACTTAGGTTTTTTAGACTTTTTTTTACAGAGATCCACAGATGAGTCCATTGCAGTTTTAAAAAAATAGGTTTGCATCCGTATTTATTTAACCCATCTCGAGCCCATTGACTTGCCGTCCTGTTTAATCAATTGCAATTTCACGTATGTACATTCTTTCAATGACAATTATCCTTTACGCAAATTAGAGAACAAAATCGAACTCGCTTGATGCTTAAAAGGTGAGGTTTAACTGATCCGAAATCAATAAAGAAAGACAAATAAACTTTCCTGTAAGGTTTCGTATACCGCAATGTTGCTCTGCTGTTTAGTCCACGTGAAACCTTACTGCTGTATTCACATGTTTTTAGAGTTTTTACTTTAGAACACGATAGGTCAGATTGGTGCATTCTTCTTGGCTAAACGACGTCGCTGGAAAATTGTAAAATTATCGTCTTGTTCTTAGTACAGATCTGCAGCTTAAGCAATTCGGGGTTTTTGCGAATTCTTGAAAACTGGAAATGTCGTTGAAAATAAAAATGAAATTCCAGGCCTGAAATCTTGAATCTAAAACCTTGAAAAGTGATGTCTGTATCATCAATAGGATGAACGGAAAAGAGACGACTTGACTTGAAGAATGTTGAAAAAGTTAGCCTTGAATGTTGGCGAGTGCATAGCCTATATTCTTCTTACAATAATTTTGAAAGTTGGGCTATGGTTTTAATTTTATGTACTCATCTAATGGTTGAATACAGCAGTAAGGTTTCACGTGGACTAAACAGGGCAGCAACATTGTGGTATACGTAACCTTACAGGAAAGTTATTTGTGTTTCCTTGCTGTTTTGACTTCGGATTAAACCTAACCTTAAACATCAAACGAGTTCGATTTTGTTTTCCAATTCATGATACTTTGACATGTCAAGTTGGTGTCTTTGCAGTTCAACAATTGAGACTTGACTTAATTTGAAGAATGCTGAAAAGGTTAGCCCGAATGTTGGCGAGTGGGTAGCCTATATTGTAGAATATATTATTCTTAAAATAATTTTGAAAGTTAGGCTACGGTTCCAATTTTATTTATTACCTAATGGTTGAATTCAGCAGAAAGGTTTCATGTGGAATAAACTGTACAACAACATTGCGGTATACGAAACCTTACAGGAAAGTTTATTTGTGTTACTTTGCTGTTTTGACTTCGGATCAGTTAAACCTTACCTTAAACATCAAACGAGTTCGTTTGTGTTTTCCAATTCGTGATACTTTGATATGTCAAGTTGGTCTTTTACAGTTCCACTAATGCTTTCACTGCAATTTAACGTATGCACGCATACTCTTTCAATAACAGTTACCCTCTATGTAAATATTTCCACCCTTCAGCAAACGCGCCACTAAGCCTAAATCCCCCCCCCCCCCCCACTGCCTTTACAAACAGACAATGAGCGTCGTTGTACAATAAATTAAACTCTCTGTACAGAAATTCGTGTTGTCATCTACCTGTCATTTTACCTTGGTTTTCATTATTTTATTTTAGTGGCGTGCGGTGCGAGGTGCAGCAAAGGAGCTATTCATCCTGCGCTGTGTCTATCTGTCTGTTGGTCTATATCCTGCTAATTTTTGAACGAATTATTCTGTTCATTTCAAATTTCCCGCGTATATTCAGTGCTGCCAGATACCTACATGCCTTTGCACCTGAAATCACGGCGCTTCCCCCAACCCCCACTTAGAAAACCCATGAAATAAATTTTAATTATTATTCGTAGTTAATAAAAATAAAAACGTTTCCCCGTAAAATAATTATAAAGGTAAACAAATATAAAAATAAATACGAAAATAAAAACACCGTAATAACTTCGCTGTAGCACGCACATTACTCCTAAGGCAAAAATGAAACTTATGAAAATGAAACTTGTTTTATTTTTTTACCGTTCCAGATATGTGATCTTACATAAAAATTGCAAATTGGGTTAAACAGGTAAAAAAAAAAAATCACCATGACAGCAACAACTAATTCTCCTTTGCGTACGTAGTGCTAAAGAAACAAAACGTACACGTTTGCTTTTTAAAAGAAATTCGACACAACACAATTTGTATAACAAGTAACAAAATAATATGTTTTATTGCATACATTAGTACATTGAGTTAGAAGTTCTCTTATTAGGAATTCCTTAGCTTACAAATGACTAATGAATGATAACAGGGTAACACGGAAGTAAAACTAATAAACTGCGCCACCCAAGAATTACCCCCATTTTTTTTCATTCCTGTTTTTCCACCCAAATATTTTCCACCCCTGTTTTCACCCCCAACGGCAAATCAAAACCTGGAGATCTGGGGGTAAAACTCTCAATCTGACAAACCCGCGTGTATTCTACGTTCTATAATAAATCGATAAAATTGTGTATGTTCTGGCGTTTTTGACTCTTTAAAGAGAAGCTAATCAGACATGGAATATTCAAGGCGGGTAATCAGAAATTAATCTATACTAGGGCAGCCCCACGTATAGGGCAGGTTTTATAGAGTATTGCTGTGATTTCTCATTTGTATTAAAATACTGTGATTTCCCGTTAGCAGTCGCCCAAGCTTTCATTAGATTTAGTTACATCCAGGGCCTAGATCCCGTTTGCATGAAAATAATGTGACTGGAAAAAATATGACGTCATCAGTACTGTGCATCTTTGTTGAAAATGCAGTTCGAATCATCGTCACTAATACGGACATATCTAATGAATACACACAATAAAACTAAAGAGTTAAGATTATCGAGATTCTCACTATGTGACTGGAAAAAATATGACGTCATCAGCACTGTACATCTTTGTTTAAAAGACAGTATGAATTATTACTTATACAGACAATTTAATTTGAAACACACAAACAATGGATTAAGTGTATCGAGATTCCCATTGCGTACAGAAAACAAACAAAAGACTTAAGATTATCCAGATTCCCACTACGGATTTTAATAGATTTAGGAGTGGGGATACCGATAATCTGGCGACACACAAACAAACAAACAAACAAACAAACAAACAAATGTTACGATCTTAGTTTTATAGATTGCTAAGATCGTAATATTTGTTTGTTTGTTTGTTTCTACGTGTGTCAGCAGTCGAAATCTCGATAATCTTAATTCTTTTCTTAGTTTGTGTGTCTTCCATTAGAATTGGCTATGTAATTAATGATTCGAACTGTACTTTCAACAAGGAGACACTGTACTGATGACGTCATGTTTTTTTTCCAGTGACAATATTTTCATGTAAACAGGAGCTGGCATTACGTTTCTTAACCCAGGATCTACCTAAATCTAATGAAAGTTTGGGCGACTGACAGATAACGGGAAGTCACAACAATGCTGTATAAAACCGGCCATATACGAGGGGGGATGCCCCATGTGTCAGTATTTCCATGCAAACGGGAAATGACCACAATGCTTTATAAACCCAGCCATATGCTGGGGCTGCCCTACAGGTGTCACAGTCTTTCCATGCGAACGGGAAATGACTACAATGCTTTATAAACCCAGCCA
>JAHWFP010036183.1:18780-31400 GCA_023313725.1 Lithobius niger
AATAATAATAATAATAATAATAATAATAATAATAATAATAATAATAATAAAACTACCAAACCGTCAAAAAGGTTACTACTGTAGCAATACTTTACTAATTTTATCCCGTCACGTTTTCATCCCCTTTACAAAATGAATACACAATGAATACTACAATGAATATTTTGTATTTTTACAACTCTTTCATCTCTTTGCTCTCCAGTAGGTGTTATTCATAAAACACAGTCAAGTGATGTTAAGCTGATGCTTGTGTTGCCGTTTTGGTTTTTTTGAAACGCAGTGTGATACTACAGTGCAGTTAATTTTTTGGCGTGTGACGAAAATAAGGTAAGCGTCTGACTAGGAACCGTTGAACCAGGTCAAACGTTCGCTGGGGTAGGTAAAACACGGATCTCGGAACACTAACAACAAGACAAATCATAAGAGAGGCCTTTAGACGTCAGTTATACTTAAGTCCTTGTCATAGCCTTTTCCCAAGCATCATAAATTCGTAATGGAATTCCACAGTACGTACACAGGTTTTCCTGGCCGGCAAAAGATCCTCGATCCCACATATCCCTTACACGGGATATCTACGAGATGAGAAAAAAGTAGGTTCCTCCAGGCTCATCGCGAGCTTTGTGGTGGGTTCCCGATGACTCCGAATAAAGCGAGCAAGCACAGCCCATCGGTCATCCTCATCCTCTCCAAATCAAGTGAATGCCAGTTCGAACCCCATGGTTGATCCAACTATGTACAAAAAAAGAAAGTCCTTCTAGTCTTAGGAGGTTATATTGAAAACGCTCCACGAAGGGCTCGAGATAAAAGCCTCTGGTTTACTCTGGGTTGTTACTGATGTTTCGAGTTCCCTATTTTGCTGGAAACCAGAGGGGTAACTGACTCGTAGAATCGACGTCTACGACTCCTTTATCTCCAATGTGCCAGCAGCCGAACAAAGCACATCGGCAACACAATGGAGCCTACTTACACAACTTCCCCGCAAAATACTTCCTCTTATTCACAGTGGCGTCTGATCTGGTGTAAAAAGCATTCTTCAACCAAGGCTTTTAACGTTTTTTTTTTCTCTTTTCGTGTGTGCGGGTGTCTCGGGTAGGTTATTCATTCTTCTAATGTTCTGGAGTTTTTGTTGTTCTTCTCACCCTCGCCTTCGAGCTTGGATGACTCCATCTACGTGATAAAAGATGTCTTTACTCAAACCACCACTCGGGCCAATCCACGATTAATGCTTTTCATAAAAGACCTTGTAATGCTTCCATCAACTATACTGCGTCGCTTCCTGCACATTCAGATAAATGTCTTTGTCACACCAACGAAAATCGTACATTTAACAAAGTAGCAAGCATCATGCTTTCACGGTGAATCAAAATTATTCTTACAGACTTAGTCAAAGTTTGTGTAAATACTCGTGTAAAAAAACTTGTGCATAGACTGGAGAGTTGTCCACATGAATGATGAAAAGCCTCTCGTTTTATAAGTATAAACTATCTGGCATTCATTCTAGTGGCTTGGTGTTGTTCCATGAAATACAATAACACGTGTAGCATACAACAGACGTTTGTGAAATTTAGAGGACACATTTTGAATCATTACCGTCAAACGACAGCCCATCACCAAGCAGAAGATAGAAAGAAAATAAATCCCGTTGCGCACCTCGAGGATTGTGAGAGGTTACCATGCAGGAATCCTAAACAAGGTGAGCAAACACTGCCGAGTGGTTTTCTTCAAGTCAAGTGGACGCGGGATCGAATATACTACAATATGACTCGACCTTGGCGGTTACTGCTGGTAACTAGCATGGTGAACTTGACAAACATAAATTGCTCGGGACAACGACACCACCTGATGCCTCGTACGACGCCAGTAGAACGAGCAAAACTAGCGATATAGGCTATTGCTATGATAAACGAGAATTAAACAATTCGTGAAAGCTACATTTCTTAGCCTATATAGCTATTATTAATTTCACCTTTCCACACAGAAACTAATTTAATTATTTAACACAACAGAAAATACTCAACTGGAGATAAAATACTCATAAAATACTCATTTTATACTCAACTGGAGATAAATATTTTGAAGAGAAATATACACGTGTTATCACTGGCATTACAGTAGGAAATAATAATGACTATTCTTTATGAATGTAACTATCGCAACTGTTGAAACTCAAACATCAATGTGTACGAATGGGGGTATTCTCTTTTTTTGAAAAAAGTCGTTAAAACCTAGTACTTTATGTTCAGATTTGCCATGTATTTAGCATCAGGAGGTGGTGAGGGAAATGGCTCATGTGAAATTTTGTTCTGATGATGACAAAGGTTATTCATGTGAACTAAGTTACCGTTGAATAGAGGTGTTATACTAGCTGATTACCTAAGAAAAAATGACGGGAGAAAAAGACTTTGCGCTGCCGGCACCGAATATTTTTAAGATGCACACCGCTATTTGTACAACTCTTTCATTGTTAGACCATTGTTGAAGCAGTGGATTTATACCATGAAGACACACTGTGCAACAATGAAACCGTTGTCTTACTTACGTAAGTAAGAAAACGAAGGCTTTTGGTTCTTACTTACGTAAGTAATCTACTACCGCTATCAATGTTTGTGATCAATATTTACGTATCAATATTTCCAAAATAATACGTTTATTGCAGCAGAAGAAAGACCCGAAGGAAAGAGCTAAAATTGATTAAAATAAACAAATAAAGGCATTTATTACAGTTACTGAGTTTTAATAACGGAGTTGGCGCAAAGAACATTGCCGCCAACAATGGCTCGTTATACTATCGCAGCAATGACTTGGTTGCTAACAATGCAAATCTTTGTTGTGCAAATATGTTCGACGATGGTTCGGCAACAATGCGCTAAACACTGTCGCTTTGTTGCAACAATGGCTCGTTCACTAAAGATCCAACTCGTCGTTGTGGTGGCATCGCCACTCGGGTAAACAGCGAAAGTCTTACCACACTGTTGCCGAATGCCATCGTGTAACTGATATTTAAAGGGAAATTACATCCATTTTGACATGCATGTTTTACTTTTGGATCACTTACGCAATAACTAAACACAAGAATTGCGGTAGGAATACGTTACGTACATCTGATACAACAATTTAATTACTGCATCACCAAAACACGAGATGGAGACCGCCATTGTTTTGCTGGAAGGCGCAGAAATTAATGCCGATGGATGGTGCTTATCGATTTCGACTCGCAGCCGTTTGAGATAGCTCTGTTGGCTGTGAGTAGCTCTAGCGTCTGACGGCCTTAACTGGCCAACTACAGTCTATTTGTGCTAAGGCTGCGAGTCGAAATCGATAAGCACCATCTGTCGGCATTAATTTCTGCTCCTTACAGCAAAACAATGGCGGTCTCCGTGTCGTGTTTTGGTGATGCAGTAATTAAACTGTTGTATCGGAAGTACGTAACGTATTCCTACCGCAATTCTTGTGTTTAGTTATTGAGTAAGTGATCCAAAAGTAAAACATGCATGTCAAAATGGTTGTGATTGCCCTTTAAACTATTACTGCAAAAAAACATTGCATTGTGTATTTGGCGGGAAAGTTATAATTTGGGGGCTATGATTTGTACATTATTTTTCCCCCGTTTGGGAAGCCTTAAGTCTTAAGGAGGTTACTTCCGTATGGACTTCAGTGGCATCTTTAATTTCCTAAACTAATCTGTCTTGAATGAGCCACCTTGTCAATCACTTCACGAAATAAACCTAATAAAGATCAAATTGTATTTTTATATCTTGAAAATATTTTATATCTCCGGATATTTTACCGTTTCATTTCATTTCAGGTTTTTTCAATTTTTGAAATTGTGTGGTTACAGAAAATATTGCTAAAAACAACTGGTACTCTCAAAGAAGAGTGTGCGATGGAGACGACATGCTTCTTATAGCATGTTTGGATATCGTTCTAAGGCTTAAAATCGATGCATACATCCATTCCAAAAAATTAATACCTACTGGATAATGCGTTAAAACATTTGCCTGTCCACGGAAATATTTAACAATCCGTTTTCTATAGTTTAACCGCAACCGTGCTTGTTTGTGAGAGTTTGCTACTCGTCCGCGTAAGCGAGCACCGTTTCAGACAAGTGTACGTCCGTACGTATGACATGTTAAACAGTTAGATGCTGTTATACCACACGCCATGGCTGTTTGCTGTGACGTGCATATCACGTGACTGGGCTAGTCCAATCAGACGGCCAAGCAGCCGTTGTTTTCGTTCGTCATTGGCTAACTCATGGTGACGTCACGGCAAACAGCCATTGCGCATGGTTGAGAAAACAGCAACCCTGACAGTTCTAACAATTCTCTATGATGTAAAATCATAGTGAGGTTCCGAAACCTTTTCGTAATTAAGATTTTATTTCTTTTGAGTCCAGGGTGATGCTAAATTTAGTGGATACCGTTTGCATTTTTGTATAACCGAACACGTCAGAGAACAGGCAAGCAAATTTTGACTAAGAGAATAGAATTCTTTGCTGGAATTCGAATTCACCTATACAACTGCTTTACAGGAAAGTATTAATTAAAGTATGTGTAAAGTATGTGAACTTCATTTTGTTGCTTTAATATTAATTTAAACAACTTGTACTTAGCAAAATAAAATATTGTTTACTTGGGAAAAAAATACATGGCGTTGGTCAAAAAATTATCTGCACGGCCCAAATAACGCAATGAAGCATCATGTCGCATCAGAACTCCTCCACTAATTACCATCCATCCGTTTAAACAGGACGGAAACCCAAATGGGCTCGAAAAGTGTTAAATAAATACAAACATATTTATGTTATCTTTTGAACTTAAATGTCAGACTGCCTGAGCTGGGAGTTGAACCCAGAATTATTGAAACCAAAGGCCGATCCACCGCTAAGGCGTGTCAGTCAGGCTTAACGGATAGGATCGGCCTTTGGTTTCAAAGGTCGTGGGTTCAATTCCCCGCTCGCAGTCTGAGACTTTAAGTCCAAAGGGCAACGTAAATAGGTTCTTATCCGTATAACCATCTGTTTGCTCTGTATCTGAACTGTAAAGAGACACATTTCAAGTCTCCAGTCAAATTCTACAAGTTTAGATACCAACCGAACTAACACAAGATTAATGACTCCTGTAGTAGCAAAGATCGTCTTACGTAACCCAGGGGGTCGTCACAATGACGCACGGGACCAAAGATCAATCGGAGAGAATAAAGGGCCAGGTGAATTATAGGCTCAGCTTGAATAAGTTAGAAAGTTCCCCCTTATTATCCGGAAGCCAAGCAGCCACTTAAAAGGGAACCTATTTATTGATCAGGAACCAAGCCATCTTTCACTGAACGAACATTAACAGGTTGTTTTGGGTCAACAGCTCCCGTTTAACATTCAGAGTTTTCGTCAGTTAATCCAACTTGATTGCTATCTTTCCTTACTAAGGTGCAGATTGCAGAATCAGTTCGCTGCTCTCAAAGGTCACAGGTCATTCATTTGTCCGTATTAAGACACGCTAGTGTGTCGCCCACCAAGCTCAATAAACGACCGACACGACATGATTGAAGTTCAACTCATTGTGAGCGATTAAAGCGGGGCGATAGTTAGCACAGTGTCTGTTACCTGATGACAGAATTTTGCCGTTAATGGGACTGTAGAGGGAAATATTAATGCGGTACAAATCGTTGTAGTTTATAGAAGTAGGGTGAATAGGGCATGGATAGAACAGACTAACAGCCGTATCGCAGAAATTCACTCAAGTGTGAGTGTGAGAGGGTAAATGTGAGTACAAACATATAAGCTAACGGTCAATAATTTTAGTACAGCCACAGCAGGGAATGTGAGTGTCCTAACATCTGAGGGTTCTATAGATGAGTTTTGATCCTTACACTCACATTTAGCCTCACTCACACTTGAGTGGATTTTTTATGAAATATTCCTGTTTAATGCTGTCTGTTTGCTTCGTTTTAGCAGGAGCAACAAGAAAGGGAGAGACCATGATAGTATTATACCACAGGTTCCATCTCTCCATCATGGTCGCGACCCCAATCGGTCAAATTTGGAATAACTGACCGCCACTATTTTCACGGTTAACACACGTTCAAAATACGCTATATAGGTTTTAACCTAATAGATAGATGCGGAAAAATACCACTCGGGTTAACGAGTAATCCAGGCATGCGGCAACTCCGCTTGCGACAGCGATCCACGAGCTTGAAGCGGCAAAACTGATGACTACTCCAAGTCAAGGCCGCCGACTGAGGCAAAAACTGCACGTTTCGCCTCCCGATTCAACGCCAGTTCACGTGCGTGAGGAAAACATGCTTTTTAGTGCTGCTCTGGTAAAATAAGAGCGATGTTGAATCAACTGGCCTGCATCGGAGAAACGAAACCGACAGCTTCTCTCCCAGATGACCTTGTGACGAAAGATGGAATATGAAGCAATAGTTACAACACGGACACTCCCAGGTCCTACGGAAGTCTATAGATTTATTCGCTCCTGGTATTAGTAATAATACATAAGATGACATTGAGATTATACCCATTCAAATTGTGTTTTTGACTGAACCTATAATAATTATTGGTGCGTGCTGATTTCATCCAGTCACTGCTGATTGAACATGCGATACACCCACGTGTCCTTGCTTCCAATAGGGAACGCAAATCCATATATCAAACTGACATTAACTTTTCTGCTCGGTCAACGATTTTCTTTTTTAAGTACCGTAATTAAGTGTACCCGATGTCTCAGCGAAGACAAACACTTCACCATGTAGTATCGGACGACGAATCAGAAAGTAGCCCACACTAGGCTAGCCCCAACACTTGAACGGAAATCGGAAACTTGCGAAACCCCAGACCGCTTACAACCACTCATTAGAGATATATTATAGAGTCACGCAAAGAAAAGTCCCATTCATTACCTATATAATACATAAATCAATAAATTGGCTAAGGAAAAAAAAAGAAACGAAAAACAAAGACTTAAAGCGACCACTAATTTGCCCCGGCATTGCATCGTGCGTGTGCTTACGAATAAGTACGATCAAGGGGAACAGAGAATTTAGGATCCTCGTGCAGTAAAAGATGGCCGCCGAGATGCGTAAACCTATTCCACTCCCAATTTCGCCGAAACTTACGACCTGGCAGAATTTTGCAAACAATACTTCGCTGCAGGGTCTACAAGATTTTCTCCGTAGCAAGAGTATCATCTGGCTGTTTTCGTATTTAGTTTGCCTTTCCTTGAGTATTCTGCAATCTTGGAATGTCACCGTCACCTTCTTTGAGTAAGTAACCGTTAACAGAGTTAAACAATTGCTTTAATCTATATACTAAGATCGTAGTTTTGTTTGTTTGGTTTGTTTGTGTATGTGCGTCTGCAGTGAAAATGATCTCGATAACCCATATTGTATTGAGTCTTTATTGGGCATCTCGATAATCTTTATTCGGGTAAAGTCCGTAGTGAGAATCTTGATAATCTTAATTCTTTTGTTTGTGCGTCTTTCATTAGAATTGTCTATATAACTAATGATTCGAACTGTGTTTTTCAATAAAGATACACAATACTGATGACGTCATGTTTTATCCAGTCACAATATTTTCATGCAAACGGGATCTAGGCCTCTACGACTCTTAACCCTGAATACACTAAATCTAATGAAAGTGTAAAGTTGCCATCTCTTGCTTGCTGACTTGACCGTAATTACTTAATGACTATAATTAGAGCTAATTATGGTGTTCTACTCGAACGATGAAACGAAACATTGGCCAACTTTCGAATGCCGGGTTTTTATGGAAACTGTTTCCATAATTTGTAGCGACAACTAGCCCTTATATTGAAGATGGTTTGGCGCGAAAAGAGGTCTTTCCCAACAAGAACGCAACAAGGACAGAACTCTATGCACGAACTGTCTTGTTGGACAATTTCTCGATTCATGTGCGGATTGTTAAATGTTTATTTTTTGTAAATTGCGTTATGTCTAAGGAGGAAGTAAAGAAGTTTGAATTTAACAAGTCTGCAGTGAACCCTTGAAATTACATTGGTGGCAGCGGTGTAGCCGTACTTTCACGTCGAGGAAGCAGCTGGATTTCATGTCGATTTGTTCGAGTTTCAACGGTCAGGGTGCTGTCTTTGTGTCTACATTGGCAGTGGTGAAGCAAAATGCGTCTGCATCAAGTGTAAAGTAAATACATTGGTGACAGCGGTCAAGCTGGGCTTACACTTCGAAGAAACCAGCAGTTTGGGCTTACATCCGGACTTTCACGTTAAAGGGGCACAGCTGCATCGAAAGTCGGCGGTAATGTCAACTTAGATGGTAGTGGTGAGCTTCTCCAACTCAGTGGGTTCACTTTCCATGGCAGAATTTCGACTTTGGCGGCAACCAGCGTGGGAGGAAGATTAAAGGGGCTTCCTGCTGTTCAAGAAAGACGAGTCAAGAGACGGAAAAGCTGAGCTGGCAGACAAGATTGCGACTGGACGAGGGACGGAGAACATTCCTATCAGCGAGAGTGGGCGGTAATGCTGCACTTCGTCGTGTGAGAAGGAAAATTTCGGCGAATTCCGGTAATGGAAGAAGCGAAATAGAGTTTGAAGTCATCGTCAGTGCAAGCCTGGGTTCGTCAGTTTGGATGTGGAAGTCGTCTTGGCAGCGTCTCCACAACGCGGCAACAGGTGAGCTGTGGCAAACTTTTTTTTACACCTTGGTATTAGGGCGTTTGGGGAAAAAGTGTTGTTTGAAGCTTGCGGGAACTGTTGTGCGTGTTGGTGCTATTTTTTGATTGTTGGTTGCTTAGGTAATTAAGTAATTTTACAATGGAGTTGCTTAGTGATAAAACTGTGATTGATTTGAAAGCTGTGTGCGAGGAATTAGGGTTGCATGCACCTAAGAAAAAAAGTGAAATTCTGGCTATGTTTAAAGGTGGGTTGGAGGGAGGAGCTTTGTTGGTGAATGATCTTGAAGAAGCAGTTAAAACTGTAGAGGAGGCTAAAAGGGTAATAAATGAAGAAAAAGAGAGGGAATTACAAGAAAAAGAAAGGGAAAGGCAGGAAAAGCAAGATGAAAAGGAAAGGCGAATTTTAGAGGCTGAATTAGAGAGGGAAAGGTTAAGTGTAAGAAAAGAAGAATTAAAAAGGGAGGAGGCTTTAAGAGAGAGGGAGGACGAATTAGCAAGGGAAAAATTAGCAAGGGAAAAAGAATTAAGAGAGAGGGAGGACGAATTAGCAAGAGAAAAATTAGCAAGGGAAAAAGAATTAAGAGAGAGGGAGGACGAATTAGCAAGAGAAAAATTAGCAAGGGAAAAAGAATTAAAGGAAAGGGAGGAAGAATTTGAGAGGGAGAAATTGGCTAGGCTAGACGAAATTGAAAGAGAAAAATTAACTATAGAAAGAGAAAGATTGGATCGTCACGAAGAGCTAGAACGGGAGAAGTGGGAACGAGAAGATAGATTAACGAGGGAGAAACAGGAGCATGAGCTGCGTATTAGCGAAAATGCTAGGCTGCATAATGATGAAATGCAGGCAAGAGAGTTGTCCTTTAAGCAAGAACAATTAAAGGTAAAAACAGAGTCTGTACAACAAGAAAAACGTTATGACATGTCGAAGTTGTGTCAACCCTTCAGGGAGAAGGAAGACAACATATTAGTTTTCTTGTCTGGTTTTACTAGAATTTGTGATAGGATGGGCTTTAACAAAGAAGAGTGGCCTTTCAGATTGTTATCTTTGTTAACAGGGAAAGCGCGGGAAACACTCATGCGTCTTTCTGATGATGACTTTGCAAAGTTTGATCTGTGTGTTAAAGCTCTTAAAGTAAGATTTAATGTTACAGAGCAGTGTTTACATAACCAGTTTAGGTCAGCAAAAAAAACTGATAAACAAACGTACTTAGATTTTGCTCACACTTTGACAACACTGGGTACTGAATGGGTTAAGGAACTTGATTGTGGGGATTCTTTCCAAAAATTGTTCCAGCAGGTATTAATAGAGGACTTTTTGAATAAGGTACCAAGTCCGATAAGAGTATGGCTTATTGATAAGGGTAAACAAGAGTCTGTTTTGAACTTAGCTTCGCTTGCAGACGATTACTGCGCTAATCGCCAAGAAGCAGTTCTAAGACAGGGTAGTGGTTCTGACAATGGAAAAGGCGGACCACAGGGCGGAAATAATTACCGTGGAGGAGGTAACAATGGTAATGGTTATGGCAGGTATCGGAATGGTTATGGTTATCAAGGTAGTCAAGGTAACAGAAACAATGGAGGCAACCAAGGGAATGGTACTAGTAACTATGGGAACAGTAACAATGGTAATGGTAACAATAGCAATAGTACTAGAAATGGTTCAGGTAATAATGGTACGAGCAATGGTACTACAGCTTCGGCTTACAATGCGCAAGCAAGGCCGCAAGCTAACGACAATAATCAGTCTGGTAGGAGAACGCCTTTAAAGGCGGACGAGCCACGTAAGTGCTACATTTGTAGCTCGAGCTCGCATTTGAAAAGGGATTGTCCCAACAATGGTACCAAAGCCTCAGTGGGAAATGTATGTACTCAATTGCCTAGTGTACACAGTGGAAAGGAGGTTGGCTCTTTTAAAGGTAACAGTGGTACACAGTCGGTGGAAAGCCAGTTATGTAAGAAATGTACAATTAATGGAAAACCTGGTAGGTATTTGCTGGATACAGGTGCATTTATGGATGTGGTTACAAGTAAAATGGTAGAGCCTAGTTCGTTCACTGGGAAACGAGTTGTTTTGTCGTCAGTCGTAAGTAAAAACGTGACTGAGTTTCCTGTGGCAAAGGTAGAATTTGCTACAGAGGATGGCTACATTATGCTGGAATGCGGTGTGTCGCCATATTTCAAAGGAGAATCGTACGACCTTTTGCTTAGCCAAGAGTCTTATGAAAGGCTACAGAAAGTTGAAACAAAGGTAAACAAAACGGTGAATGTGATAACTAGGTCGAAAACAGCTATCAATAGAAAGAAAAGTAACGAAAAGCAAGCTGTAGATCAGTTTATTGATGGTGAAGTATTGGATAGTCTTTTTAAAGTGGAAGATGAAGAAATGAAGGAAAGTGTTAGAAATGTTGCAAGTAAAAAGGAGGTAATGGCTGAAAGCTGTGAAAGTGTGTCAAGGTCGAAGATAATGGGCTTGCACAAAAGGATACAGATGATCAGTCACAATGCGTGTTAGCCAATAAACAAGCTAGTGTTGTGGCTGACTCTGTGCAAGGTAGGGGGAGGACAAAAACAGTTGCAAGGAAAGAAAATTTAGGTTTGTTGACAGCAGGATTTCAAGACTTGTTAGCTGTTAAAGCTGAAGTTTTAAAGCAAGGGCAGGTGCTTGATCCTGGGTTGGAGGGATGTCGAGTGGCAGCTGACATTGAAGGTACATCTTTTTTTTGGAAGGATGATGTCTTACGTAGGAAATGGTCGGCAGTAAATGGCACCAAAATGTGTGACCAGGTAGTGGTACCAAAAATGCTTACGGAGCAGCTGGTAAGAATGGCACATGCTAATGCCTATTTTGGGCACATGGCCACGAAAAAGACTATTGCCAGGCTGCGTGAAGTATTTTATTGGCCAGGAATGTGTGCACAGGTTAAGGATTGGATAAAGCGGTGTGAAATCTGTCAGAAAAATGGAAAAGGCTTGAGAAAGGGGAGGGAGGAAATGATTTTGGTTCCTGTTGTGGAAGAGCCTTTTCTTAAGGTGGTAATCGATTTTGTCGGGCCTTTCAAAGTGACATCCAAAGGAAATAAGTATGTCTTAACGGTATTGGATATGGCGACCAGATATCCGGAAGCAGTGGCTGTCAGGGAGGCTAACTCACACACGGTAGTAAATGAGTTGTTGGCGATTTTTTCAAGGGTGGGGTTCCCGGCCGAACTCCAATCGGATCTTGGAAAACCGTTCGTTTCTGAGCTGACAACTTGTTTCTTGGAAAGGTGTGGTATCAGTCTTATAAATAGTACTCCTTATCATCCTCAGTCTCAGGCTGTGGAAAGAATGCACAGGACAATGAAGGACATAATCAGGGCTTTAGTTTTAGAATATCCGGACGAATGGGATGATGCCTTAGCACCAGCCATGTTTGCAATTAGGTCTACGCCTTGTGAGACGACAAACTTCACTCCGGCGGAGTTAGTTTATGGGCGGAATGTGAGGACGCCACTCACACTCATAAGGGAGAAATGGCTGGGGAAGGAAGTGCAAGTTAGTCCTTCAGTGGTAGACTATGTAGTTGAGCGCTTGAATGATTGGGAACAAGCAAAGGAGTTAGCTAAAACAGCAACTATGGCAGCTCAACAAAGAAATAAAGTCTTTTATGACAAGCAAGCAAGGACAAGGCAGTATGAGCCTGGAAGTAAGGTGTTAGTTTTAAAAATGGATAGAAAAAACAAGTTAGAGGCGTTTTGGAACGGTCCATATGAAGTGTTGGAGAAGGTGGGAAAAGTCAATTACAAGCTAAAGATGGGTAAGAAAGGGGACAAGGTGAAGCTGTATCATGCAAACTTGATGAAGCCCTTTTTTGCCGAGGTTACTACCATCAATGAGGTAGGGCTGAAAGACATGGTTGTAAAGGGAGAGGACAGAGTAAAAGGTTTGGAGTTGCAATCGCATACTTGGGATACAGGAGGAAGGTCGGGTT
>JAHWFP010036183.1:32181-47214 GCA_023313725.1 Lithobius niger
TTGACAATGTATTGGCATTTTTGCAGAAGGTCAAAGCTGCGGGATTAACCATTAACCCAAAGAAGTGCCAGCTGGGCATGCATCAAGCTAAGTTCTTGGGGCACAGGGTTGGTGGGGGGTGTAGGTGGCCAGCTGATGTCAAGGTGCGAGCAATAACTAATTTACCTGTTCCTAAAACTAAAAGGGACATTAAATCAGTGCTAGGCCTAACGGGTTACTACTCACACTATGTGGATAACTATGCAAAGTTAGTACTACCTTTAACCGATAGATTAAAGAAAGGGGCACCAGACAAAGTGGTGTGGGATGGTGACTGCGATAAAGCTTTTAATGGGCTAAAACATGTGCTTGCTTCTCCCCCGGTGTTGGCTGCTCCGAACCCTAATAAGGAATATATTGTGCAAACTGATGCTTCGGAGAGGGGGGTGGCTTTGGTGCTTTCTCAAGTAGGTGATGATGGGCTTGAGCACCCGGTTTTGTATTTGTCGAGGAAGCTCAATAAATGTGAGGAGGGGTACAGTACCATCGAGAAAGAATGTCTTGCGATTATTTGGCGAGTCAAGAAGCTTGCACCGTACTTGGCAATGACAAGATTCAAATTGCAAACGGATCACAATCCGTTGGTCTGGCTTAAATCGCAAGGGGGTAATAATGGGAGATTGCTTAGATGGTCACTATTTCTTCAGGACTTATCGTTTGACATTGAGCACAAAAAGGGGGTGGATAATGGCAATGCAGATGCATTAAGCAGGCTTCCAGTGGAAGAAGGTGTTTGTGTTTAATGTGTTGCATGTTTACTTTTTTGCTGGGGAAAGGGGGACAAACGCCCTAATGCTAAGTGTAGGGGAGTTTGCCATGGCAAAAATGTGTTTTCTCCAGTGGTGAACAGTACTTTTGAGTTGGATCCAGGGAGGTGGATTGTTGTGTGTGGTATTTTGTGGTATGGTGTGTTTAGGGTGGCAAGAGAAGAGATGGAGCGAAAAGAAAATTTTTTGAAGGCTTTCTTGTGGTGTGTTGTAGGCATAAGTGGATGGATTGCTCGTTAAAGAGAGAGTTTCCTGAGTGCTGCAGAGTGTAAAATTGGTGTGTCGTATTTGGTGTGTCAGTGTGGCCGTTTGGTATTGTGATGGTCCTGTTGCCGTGTTGTGGATGTGGAGTGGTGTTGTGGAGTGCAGTGGTGTGTAGCAATGTGCAGAAGAGTGCAGGGGTGTGCAGCAGTGTGCAGGGGTGGCAGTGTGCAAAATGTGTTGTGCAGTGTTGGTGAGTTGTGCAGTGCAGCCAAAGTGCAGTGATGTGTTTGTGCTCAGAGGGTTGGAGATCATCTTTGTCTTCTGTACAGAGTTCCTGGTGATATGCATCACTAGTGGCCTGCACTTACCGTGATTTGTTGTGGACGAATCACAGCGTTGGGTTGGAGGTGTAAAGTTGCCATCTCTTGCTTGCTGACTTGACCGTAATTACTTAATGACTATAATTAGAGCTAATTATGGTGTTCTACTCGAACGATGAAAAGAAACATTGGCCAACTTTCGAATGCCGGGTTTTTGGTTATTATTCCACGTGCTAGACACGTGCGTTCTTTTTATGGAAACTGTTTCCATAATTTGTAGCGACAACTAGCCCTTATATTGAAGATGGTTTGGCGCGAAGAGAGGTCTTTCCCAACAAGAACGCAACAAGGACAGAACTCTATGCACGAACTGTCTTGTTGGACAATTTCTCGATTCATGTGCGGATTGTTAAATGTTTATTTTTTGTAAATTGCGTTATGTCTAAGGAGGAAGTAAAGAAGTTTGAATTTAACAAGTCTGCAGTGAACCCTTGAAATTACAAAAGCTTGAGCGACTTCTAACGGGATAAAATCACAGTATTTTCATGCAATCCGGGGAATAACAACTATGGTCTGTAAAACAATGGCCATATACGGGGAGAAATACCCTAGTGACTTGAAAGATTGTTTGGCTGTGAGTCAAAAGGTCGACAACCTAGAAGGCATTTTATCATAGTTTGATTTTCATTGTTGCAGGAAGTTGTTAAGGAACCAAAGGGATTACCGCTCCTAAAAAAAAAAAGCTCAAAATCCAACTCAACTGAGGCTCTAAAGTGCCAATTGTTGCTTTCTATTATGAAACAATTAAACTGACATTAACTTTTCCCGCATTAAGAAATAAATAAGTCATTTAATCCGGTTAACCGCACAATTTTGAGGTGCCAAGGCCTCAAATCAGAAACTTAGCGTCATTTTATTTTAAACTGTAGGATTTAAGGGGAATCCTGGGTCATTTCATTTTGGTTCTCTACAGCCAAGGCTACCTATGTTTAAAAGACTTAACGCTCGGTTTCACGTAGCATGCTAGACGCGTCGTCCAAGCGTTGCGCTGAACTGAAAGCACGAAGAACGAAAAACCCCAATCGTAGCATTGATTAGTGTTAGCGGGATGCACAAAAACGTGACATCTTCTCATGATTTTAATAATTTTAATAATTTGATGTCAATGCAGCATTTTAAGTTTAAAATCCGCGTATCGCGTGTCACACGTACATACCTTTCACAGTTCCGTCCGCATGCTAAGCAGTTCATTTTTGGGGTGTAAGTAGCGCGACTGGTGGTAGAATCGGGGGCTAACTGGACGACGCGTCGAATTTCGAACGTTAAGCCTTTACATCCAGGTAACCTTGGTAAAACTGGCCATATACGGAGAGAAATACCCCAGTGACTTGAAAGATTGTTTGGCTGTGAGTCAAAAGGTCGACAACCTAGAAGGCATTTTATCATAGTTTGATTTTCATTGTTGCAGGAAGTTGTTAGGGTACCAAAGGGATTACCGTTCCTAAAAAAAAAAATTCAAAATCCAACTCAACTGAGGCTCTAAAGTGCCAATTGTTGCTTTCTATTATATGAAACAATTCAATTGACATTAACTTTTCCTGCGTTAAGAAATTTGAGGTGTCAAGGCCTCAAATCAGAAACTTAGCGTCATTTTATTTTAAACTATAAGATTTAAGGGGAATCCTGGGTCCTTTCATTTTTAGTCTTCTGTACGCCGTAACCGGCGAGAAGACTATTGCAACGACTTTGTCCGTCCGTCCGTCCGTCGCTTTTTTCAACTTCGCAACAGTACCAGATATTGACGACCATTGTTTACAAAGTCCATTGTTTACAACGTCCATTGTTTAATAGACTGCTTCGACAATTTGAAATTTGAAATTGGTTTATTAGAGCCTCAGCCCAAAGCTATGCGCCCTACTACACAAACTTCGTGAACAACCGATCAACTGCAAACACCATTGACTGCTTCGACGTAACTAAATTAAATAATAACAGCAGTTGTAGTGCATGATAGAGGTGTGCGCCTCAACATTGGAAGTGGAGGAACCGTACAGAAGACCGGTGCGACTAGGCAGTCGCTGTAGCCGCTTGTTGATCTCTACAGCGAAACAACTTTTCGCTGGCTGATAGTGTTGCTTTCCGCACGCCCAAGCATTCTTGCACGGCAGTAATGCTAAATCTCGTGCACCGAAATTGTTGACAATGCATGGTGTCATGCACGTAAATTGTTGCTCCGCAAAACCGGTTGATGGTGAGAAAACTTGCTGAACCTCACCCTTTTATTATGTACAGTAGCTGGAGCACGTGCTCTGCTCGGCGGCCGAATGGGTGTAGGATACGATCTTTTTTTTTGCCGTGCTTACTTCAAGTCACTTCGCTCAACCCCGTTAAATTTAATGCTTTTAACCTGCCCAAGGATAGTTGTCTATTACCGTAAATCGTGTATTAAAAGCCCAGTTAAAGCGGTAAAGCCCGCCCCTTAAAATGCTGTAAAGTCAAAATCATGAAATAGTGGAGTGAAGCCCACCCCTCAGATTGTCGTTTTTCTACGAAAAATTATCTAGAAGTTATATGATGTGAATAAAGATAGTACTGCTTGCTATGTTTACTGTCTCTTTCTCCCTCCCTATAGTAATAGTGGACTCTTCCTTTAGCTCCTAGCACCTGCACAAGGCATCTCTCACCTAAGCCGTCTCCCTTCTTCACAGTAATTAAAAGGATGGAAAAATTGGTCTTTCAGAGATCGTTCAAAGCTTCGAATTTTCTGTAATAGATGTACAGAAAGATTAGAAAATTGATAATGCTTGATTTAAAGCCCACCCCACTATATTTGCCAAATTAACTCCATAAGCCCATGGGCGTTTAATCCACGATTTACGGTATTACGCATCATTGTATCTTCATTCAGCTCAATTACGTACTCGCATCAAAACTTCGCAGTGCCGTCCTATATTCGCACTATAAGTTTCCATCGTAGCTGGCCGTGTGCTAAACCCTGTGCTAAAATGTAATTGCATCGTTGCTGGCCGTGTTACTGACACTTTAGCTTTTCGGTGGCCACACACTTATTGTACCGTGTGCTAAAAATTATTTGCATCGTAGCTGGCCGTGTTACTGATGCTATAGCTACAGTATTGTTTGGTAAGTTTTCCACCTCATCATAGTTTGTTTTTCATTGTTGCAGGAAGTAGTCGAAGCACCAAAGTGCCAAGTGTTGCTTTCTATTTTGAAACAATTCAATTGGGGTTAAGAAGCCTACATTTAAGAAATCAATTTGTAGTTTTAAAAAATGTTAACTGCCGAATTTTGAGGCCCTGAGGCCTCTAAATTGGAAATTTAGAGTCATTTTGTTTTAAACTGTAAGATTTAAGCAGTATCCCAGAGTGTTTCATTTTGGTTCTCAATAACGAATCAAAGGGTTTAACGGGTTTATTAAGAGTTTGAGGCCCGAAGCCATGCACTCTTAGAAACTAACTAGTCAACAACAACAAACGTTATCCAAACATGGTCAAAATATAGTCTAATCATGACTCAAACACGATCCAAACAAGGGCTACAAAATCCTGCCATAGAACGTACCGCACCATCACCACTGTCATCATCCCGGACCTAAACAGACCTCCCGGATGCCTTGAAAAGGCAGCTGTTGCACGAAATCGACCTAGAGGGGCAGCAGAGTGGGGAGGAACTCCAAGAGTCAGTCGCAGATCTCCCAGGCAAGCCTAATGCTCCAACAGAGACTGCCTCAGTACCGCGTGACAAGGGCAGTCAAACAAAAACCGTCTCAAAAACCGTCTCCTCTTCCACATGCAAACGATGGTGCTGGTGCCTATCCTAGGTGAAAGGCGTGCACCCACAAGAAGGAGTGCCCCGTGCGTAGTCGAGAAACAACTCCCGCAACACTCATTGGTAGGGTGCCTAGGAACTTCGGGGAAACCGTTGAGGGTTTATAGTAAACTAAGCCCGGCCATTCACACCATCCCTCCACTCCCTTTCCCAGCGACGACGGGACCATGCCCTGATAACCGGCCAAAGATCCCGTTGAGTTACTGAAACACAAACAGGATTGGCACGTGTGGCATAACCTATCTTGGCCAACTCGTCGGCTTTCTTTTCCACAAACAGACAACTGAGCAAAGGAGTGCTGAAAGAACTGGACCCTCGAGGCAGAGTCAGATCTCACCACAAAGTGAAGAAAACCAAGGTCCAAATGCACATCAATGGCAACAGAGATGGCCGTCAGTTCACTCGCAAAGACCAACGGGAGTGCCCCCAGGAAACGACTCACAGACAGCTTTGAACCTGAAACAAAAACGCCCATGAAAGGAGGCGTCACAAAACGTGATCCAAGTCGTGACACCACACCCAAGGGCATGGCGGCGACACCAAGAATGGAACTGGAAAACCCATATATGGGATCCATGAGCAGAGTCATGTCAAGGCCAGTCGTACCCAGACTTGCCCGAGCAAGTGGACCCAAGATACGGTAGTCCGCAAAGACTCTACCTATAAGATCACCGTAGTCTCGGCTCATATTGTGAAGGCATAGATTTATAAGAAGCTCCTCAGCCCGAAGACACACTGGAACCTTACCAACCTCTACAAGAAGGGCAGAAATTGGGGTGGAGGGAAGCCAACCAGGACTACTCGGAGACATTCTTTGACTGGCACTTGGAGGCCATCCGTGGCACGATGGGCACCTGCCAGGAAGGGCAGATGAAAGTCCACACATGGGCGAATATAAGACTGGTAGAAGGAAAGTACCACTGACCTCTTGGCAGTAAGACGACAATACGACAGCGCTTTTAGAGCTCGCAACCTACTGGAACCTACTGGAGACTGTTTTTCGAACTACTGAGAAGTCACCAGCCCAGGTCAGCTGCAAATCAAGCAAAACACCCAGATACCTGACTTCCTTCGATGTAGTTACTACTGTCGTCCCCACAACGAGGGAGGTGATTACAGCTGGCCCTCGCACAAAGAAAATGGCTTCCATCTTGTCCGGTGACAGAGAGAAACCCCGACTTTCCAAAAGATCCTTCACATGCTCCACAACCTGCTCCATCGCAGTAGTCAGGGCAGCAATATCGAACCCAACCAGCCACACGGCAATGTCGTCAGCATATGCTACAACATTCGTGTGATGCCCTAGATCTACCAGGATGTCATTTAGCTCGACAGCAAACAATATGGCAGCTACCCTGAGGGAGGCCACGTCCAGACACTGAGATCCGTGACCAGAAGCCACCCACACGAGTGGCAAAAGGTCGCACACAGAGAAGAGGCAGAATTGCATTTGCTAACTTCCTGCTCACTCCCAAAGAGCAGAGAGAAGATTCCACCCATTCAGTCATGACAGTGTCATACGCTACCCGGGTGTCGAGGAAGACAGTCATCACCATGTGCCTCTGAATCCATGCCTCACGAATACCCGACTCAAGAAATAGGATGGCATCCTATGCTCCGTGATTGTCTCTGTAACCAAACTGCAAGTTCGACAGGCCGCGTAGTGTTCCAATGCCCAGACAAGCTGAACACCAGAATACGCTCGTAAAGCTTCCACACACAGGACAAGAGGGCAATGGGACGGTAACTTACAAGTGAAGAGTGACTTTTCCCTCGCTTCCCAACCGATAGTGAAAAGCCAGGAGGGTGGTACAACACGCCCAATCATCGTTGCACGCAATAATGACAGATGCCGTGCACCAAAATTATCGACTGTTCTTATGAACGTAAATTGATGCTCCGCAAAACTGGTTGATGCCATTGATGGTGATGAACCCTGCTATCGCACCCCATCATCGTAATTATTATGTAGAGATGCTCAAATTATGACCTTCTGCTATATCGGTCTTTTATACTGGTTTCTCTTTTGTACCAGTAGGGCTTTTGGCTTGCATGACTCTGTGAGTTTTTTGGGTATCGGCCTTTTGATGGGGTCCTGATTGAGTATATACCCCTTCCACATTGGACCCTGAATACCGCATTTGTGATTTGAGCCCCGACTTATGCCTATAGAGAAGACCACAGTTTCACTATGAGAAGACTCAAACACCTACCCATCAACTCGTGCCTTTCAAGTCCAGATTTTACTTCACATTTTCCACACCACAACAATTTATGACACTGCTGTTGTTCCTTCATCTTTTTCCTCTCCCTTTCGCTCCTAATTCATATCCTACATCTTGTTGTTTTTCATCAGCGTTAGCAAAAGTGGGGTTGGAGTTGGGGTCCTTCTACACAAGACAGTAGTATCGGGGTTGGAAAAGAAGCAAAGTTTCAACAGCAGACTTCAACAGGACCCGAAAAAGCGGTGATCATTCGGCGTCCACAAGGTTCTCGTGGGAAACGGTCAGAGAAAGTTGTGAGACCCAGTCAAGGATTTTCTCCCATATGGAAGGGGTCGTAAAGCTCAAACTGGGTGGGGGAGGGGGGTTGAGGTTTAAAGGTTATTGTAGAAATGAACACAACGGACACTGTCTTGGACATATGGATTCCTTAGTGGTTTAAAAGGGTTGAAAGGAAATTGGGTGGGTTTTCGTACTCATCTTTAATTACTAAAGGAAGTCTATCAGCCAAAAAAAAATTCTCCCCTCCATCCATTTTTATTCTGACAAACGTCTATTACGTCACTGTGTGAGTCTGGTGTCTTTCTGACACCTTCTCTCTCAGAAAATGACCACCAATTTACTGCTTTATTTCCGTTACCCTCATCATCCAGTGATCCTATTTCGAGCTAGACCCAGGAGGATTTTGGATATGTATCTGGTCAGTAACCTTTTATATGCTGATGCTAAAACTTTAACATCCAGAGTTACAACTTTATTTTAATATAAAAGTAAAACATTAAATTATTTTTTCTTTCTAAATTCTAATGAAAAATAATTACTTCAGGCAAAGGACTTACAACATGGAGACAGTCACAAGCAAGCCACTAATGACCTTCCCCTCCGTAACAGTTTGTAATAACGTCGTCTTAAAAGAAGATTTCAACTTTTCACTCATCTCTGGCTTCGATAATGCGGCCCATCAGATGTTAACTCGCCAAAGCTGTAACTCTAAGCTGGCAAGAGAATGGGTAAGTGTATAAGTAGAATGAGTAAAAATAACAGGCAAAAAGAATACTAGTCTAAATAAACTAACTTCGTACACAAGAAGGGACTTCCCTAATTTGTTCTTTATCCCATATGCACCAGATGAATCCTCTAGGAAACAGAATAAGACCACAGCAAAGTCGAAACGGAAAAGTATCTATATATATATATATATATATAATACGCTTAGGTTGGGCAAGCAAATTCATCATTATTATGCACTACAATGAAAGAGGGCGAGCGACCGACAATGTCAAATAAACAGATGTGGCCTATAACAATCGACATATTGCATTAATAAAGCTAGCTCTTAAGAGCCGGCTTGGAAGAGTTTCAAAGTTGGTTGAGTAACAATCACTGCATGCACAACCATTGTTGGGTTTGTTGGGCTTGGCATCAGAACAGAGAAACGTCCTCCATTGAAAATAAACATTTACTTCCATAACACAAATCAGCAGGGGTTCAAAGAGGGAGCAGAGATGGGGATATTCAGACCACACAATAGGGGAAACCGGGGCCCACTACAGTGTTACGCTCACGTATGCGGGAACCAGCTCGCCGGCATATGTTACGCCGGAGGTACAGCTAGTAGTATATATATTACAACAAAAGTTATTGTGAATCCTGCTGAATCTTGTTGAAGGTTTTTGTTCGGAAATTCCCAACTGGGGCAGTGTGCATGAAGTGTTTCGATGCGTTTGCAGCATCAGGGTCCTGCAAATCAGATAGTGAGACTTTTCAATGCCTGGTGTAAGCTGCCCATCATAGTGTTGAAGCCAGAAGATCCAAGCGACTTAAAGTGACCTATGCAGTAATTATCTTGCTTTCAGGCTGGCACATAAGCCGGGGAAAACTAACCAGGGAAATATATTTCTCGGGGATTGGTTCTGGGGCTTAGACTTGCTGTTGACTATTTTAGTGATCTTTTTATGAACAACCGTGTGATTCATTGCTGACCAATCCGCATTCACCGATTATCTGTACTAAGTTCTGTTACTAACGTCAACAATACGTTGACACTTTATGCTGAAATCTAAATTATTGCTCATGAAAATTTGCGCAGCACTACAAAATAAAGTAAATGTTTACAATCATATATGTTAGTCAGTATTTATACCTTTTTTTACTGTAAATTACTTCTTATAAGTACGTAACTTTCCTTAATTCTAGCCGTTTTAATTTACACTTACATTAGGTTCAGTATTTTAAATTCCATAAATATATACTCGTAGTTCAATGTGTGTGTTTTGCGTAATCTCATTCTTACAGAGTTCCGCAGTGGAGGGCAATACTATGGCTGTGCTTCGTTACTTACGAGGAATACAAGAATATGACAGAAGACATTTAAGTGCTGGTCTTGCAGAATTCGTAACAATGTGCGAGTTAGGAAAAAAGCCATGTAACTTTAGGTAAGAAGATACTTCAGGAAACATTTCCGGTCTGGTTTCCTTCCCTACTAAAGGACATTGATAATATCAGTGGCGTGTACAGACTAGGGTGGGCTCCTGGCACAGTGCTATAGGCGTGCCCTTGTGCGGGGGACATTGACTATAGTGCAGCCCAGATGTGGGGAGTATGGGAGGGATACCCCCCAGAAATTGAGAAAATTTTTGAAAATCCACATTAAAGTTAGGCAAAATGCTTAACTTTGGACCCAATATTTAGCAATGGTTTTAAGGCAGTTTAGTTGCCCACTCACTGGTACACACATTTTCATTTTTAGTTGCACATATTTTCGAGGTGGTAGAAAACCAGTGTGGCGGGCTGTGTAGTAATGGCGAAGGGGGGGGGGGGATCAGGGCCTTTCTTAACAATCCAATCCAGCTTTCAAACTGTCCTCTTGTTTCTGTTTCCGTGTAGTTGTATATGGAGGATACAGTTAACTTTCTTCGTTTCCTACTCACGTAAGTCACTATTCGACTCCCAGGGCAAGTTCTGTCTGTGCACAGACATGTTTAATTTGCATGTTTGTAAGTTTGAAATGGTGGAACTTTGGTTGCATTTGATGGGTGGGCTGGGGCCACCCAATGCAGGTGCCTTGAGAAAATGTCATACGCCAAAAGATTATCCCTTCTTGGTCTCGACTCTCTGGAACTTCGCAGGTTGAAGTTCGATCTCATCCTGACATTCAGGATCCTAAATAGCCATGTTGGCATTGATCTGCCGTTCTTCGATGCCAGTCCGGCTCTGTCCACTCGAGGTCACTCCCTTAAGCTTGCTTGTCCGACTTTTTTTACTGAGTCCAGACGAAGTTTTTATTTCTATTAGTTATTCAGTTATGGAACTCCCTACCTGACACTCTAGTTACTAGCAAGAACGTGGCCACGTTTCGACAAAACCTTGTCTGGGTTGCATTACCAACTTTCTAAAAAGGCCTGAACATGTCTAACTTATTATATGAACTTCCCCTCCCACCTGCTCTCTTCTCCGGCCTTTGTTTTATTCTTAAATTCAAGGATGGTATTAGTGGGTCTTGACCCCTACTTTCTCCTGACTAATTTATTTTTGGTAAAATATTTTACTATTAATATTACTATTAATATTTAGTCACACTGTTTTATACGATTCTTATTTCTCCATGTTTCAATAATACTTTAGTTCAGTACATGGACGAACAGAACGAAATTTTGGTAAATGTGCCGTAAAAATGGAATACATTATTGACAGACCGCAAAATATTCCTTGAATAATATTGATATGATGCGGCAAAACTATTACTTACAAAATATTTTACAAATCTTTATTCTTACTATGTGTTTATTTTAAGAAACGAAGAAACATAACCACTATGCTAATTCGAATTATCAAGGGTGCTTTGGAAGTCCAATTCAAAGTTCCAGAGCCAATTCTCGTCCTTGTGATGATGCATGAATTGTTTGTTTTTTTTCATTATTTTTTCTCACTTGTAATCTTTAGCACTTCACAGTGTTGGTGTCGTTGTATGTTCGTTTATTACTATTAACTGCCAGTTTGTTTGTTTGGTCCTTATTTTATTTCAAGAATTGTTACTCTTATTTTCTTAGTGATATCACCAGCGTCCATGTATTCAACCATCCATACTTCGGAAATTGTTTTACCTTTAATCCTGCTTTTGATGACCATTCTACTAAAACAACAAAATTTCACGAAGGTAACTGTGAATTTGTACTGTAAGCGTAAGCTTTCTAACTTTTTTTTTGTATCATGTCTATAAGAGCAGAGTTTGGTACCACTATTCTGTTTTTCCTTTGATTGTTCTTGCGTTTTATCTTTCTCTTGTTTGTAATCTTATCTTATTTTTTTACTGTACCTGTAATCATGTTTTCTGAGTGTTGGAAACATTTTTGCTCAGTGTTTTAGATTGTTTTGTGTTTTTCTGCGACCTTCATCTACACACGAGTGTCTGCTCTTGTCGCATGTGTATTTGTCACTTTTGTGATTTTCTTCGTAAATTGCACCGAAATAGTCTAACGTAAACTCAACAACCACTCGACAAGTTTGAAGAAGTGTGCCATAGACTACAATGAAAATTGAGTTGAAATTTTCGAACGTGCCTTGAATTGTTAAAACAAATAATACCGGATGGAAACTTCTCTGTATGTTACACAGTATTTTGCGTCTTGAAACTTATATCAGGCCACCTAGCCCCATACGTTTTCCGACTACTAAAAAGAAGTAATTAGTAAGTTTGCTAACCATTCTGCCGACTAACCAAACATTGGAGCGGTATGACATTCCCCTGCACCCCCTTGAAAATCGTCCCTGTACATTAGGTTCTAGAGTAAAGACACAACAAACAATTGAAAAATGTCACATGAGACTCACAAAAAACGCACACTTTCACAACGAAGATAGTCTACTAACTGCAAATTTTCAACTACTAACTGTAATCGTCATCAGGCACCTTAAAGGTAAGTTTGAACTCTGTTAACATTTCGTTTTTTAGTCCAATGCACGGTTCGAATTCGAAACTGCCGCTGTCTGCTATATTCAATCGAATGGTTTACCCTTGCCCACTGTATCACTCGGGCCGTTCTTTACACGCAATCTTCCATTCAACTTCGAGCTTCCCTCGCAAGTTTTTCCAAATCAGGTTTGTAACATTAGAAAATGATGGGCCTTGCACACTCATAAGCGGGATCTGCCCTGTTTTCGTGCATCTTAATCGCAATGGATTCAAGGCATCTTAAATGGTTGTCCCATTTCGAGTTAGATTTAATCAGTGTCACCGATTTACCCCACTCAACATCATGCTGCCTTTCCGTACAATTATGTCTTTTTGTGGAGGTTTGACGTGCTCCCAGCTGAGGCCATGGTGCAAAAGGCAAGAAGGTTAGGTTTGCTAGGTAAATCCATCGGAAATTCCTAGGATCTTTTACGTGCAAGGGTTAAATAAATATACACAAATCGCTATAAATTATATAAAGGAAAGAGGAAAACAAGCCAAACAGCGAAAATCATACACTCGAAATAACGTAGTACAGTAAGCAACCTTTATGCACAAATGGGTTGCCAGTTCGAATTCAGGTCATGCCATTCCGACGAAACAAAAACTGCATAATGGTGGCTTACTGTACCACGTCATTTCTAGTGTATGATTCTCGCAGTTTGGCTTGTTTTCCACTTTTCTTTTACATGCTCTAGTCGACATGAGCAAGCGGCATCATAGGATCCTTCTCTTCCCAAAAATGCCATTTTTGGCTGAGGTCAGGAATGAACCCAGGACGTTTGCACATAAGACGGTCGTGCTAACAATTAGGCTATACCTTACCCCAATGGTAGTCTAACGGTTACGTTTGAGTTGAGCACGCAACGCACAGTTCCGGCAGAAAGTAAATTTACAAAACCCAGAATTATTGTTATAGTGAGACAAGCGTGAACAAAGGCATGCACGTGCCTTGGTGTCTGCTGATGCACGATATTTGCATAGATAACAGCTTAGGTAGTCAGGTTCAACAATGCCATAATACAACAATGCCTTTTTTTTTCCCTCGCTATAACGACATTACGTTTGTAAATTTATTTTCTGCCGAAACTATAGGCTACACTTGGACTCGGCTAGTGGCTATAGCAGCCAAAATTCGATTCCTGTCAAAATGAGGGCAACTGCACTAATTTTTGGCCGATTTTGACATTCAAATATAGCAAACTGATTGCCTTGATTAGACATTTCCAGTGGTACACACAACAATTAAGTGGCACACGCTTACCTTACCCTCACAGTCTGTTAAGCCGAGCAGTTTACTTGATATTATCTTCACAAACGTAAAAAAAAAACTTGCAAATAAAAATACTTCCAAATATTACTAACTACTACAAAATACAATTTAAAAAATACTCGACTCTTCAACTTCATACTTGCCTCCGCTTGACTCAGTTACTTGTCAGCTCAACCATTACAAATTCTGGATGACGCCATTACTGGACAAATACTGTAAACTGTTGTGAGCAAGAGGACCAAAGCATCGAATGGAAGTTATAGGCTACTAGTCAAATCTCTTCTCTGGAAGTAGACATAGTGCAGCCTGCATCTAACCGTTTTGTTACTTACTCATTAGTATGCACATAACAAGTATTACCCATGATCCTCTGCTGTGTTAACCTTATACAGGGCTCCCTACAGTACTAGCCGGATCTTGGATGCAAATTGCATTACGAGACTGGGTCGGCAATATGGCCGCCAAAAGTGCCGCTTATGCGATTGATTTGTCTAGTTGCCACATTTTGTCAACCGAGGACGACACCCTCCGTACGAATAGACAACGAACGTGTCGCTTTTTTTTTCTGCAATATTGAGTGATATTGTTAAAAACTATTTAAAAATACTTTTAGAAATAATACAAATTTGCCACCAAAATCTAGGTAAAAATTAAAGTTACTATTTCGAAAACCGCCACTTAGCTGCCAATGGACGTCGCGTCTCTCCGTATCAATTCTGGTCAAATCATAGTCATAACGTGACGTCACTCATGTCCTGGCGTTTCAGTAATTTCTCACCTTCTTGCCTTTCTAGTATTAGTAGTCTTTTATTTGTACGTTTTGTTAATAAGTTAGACCATAAAACGAGGATACCTTGCGCGAAAGTTATAAGTTTGTTCCTTTTATGCTCGTACGGGTTTTGTATCGTGTCTATCACTATTGAACTAAAGTTATTCATAAGCTAAAAAGAAATGAATGTGCAAAAAAAAATAATAATAATAACTACAAATTGACATAGCCGAACATAACAAACGTGAACTAGATATCTGTGATAAAACAGAATGAACAGGACGAATGGCATAATAACAAGCTGAAAAAATAAAGGAAAATAGAAAAGAAGGGTGATATGAACTAAAAAAAATTATACACCCATTTAAAGTGGCCATTACAAGGTTTTGTGTTGAACATAGAAACTTAAACATAAACGAAAGAACGCTCCGCCTGTTTCTTTAGTTGAAGTTAGGATTTCACCCGTTCTTTAACATCTATTTAGATAAGAATCTATATAACTAAGATCGTAGTTCTTGTTTGTTTGTTTGCTTGTCTGCAGTCACGGGAATCTCGATAATCTTCATTCTATTGTAGTCCGTAGTGGGAATCCCTGAAGCTTGGGCGACTGAGCGATGGACGACTGGTAACGGTGGTGTTTAA
>JAHWFP010036184.1:0-26274 GCA_023313725.1 Lithobius niger
ACAAATGTCAACATACTCACAACAAAGAGAATTAAATAAAAACACCGAAAACCCTCACACATTTCCGCTTAAAGTGGCAAAATAGGAGGCGAAACGAAAACCACGTCTTTCCCTTCCAAGGAAACGGAAAGACCAGTTTCGGTACAAAGTGCTATCACGCGTAGCTATGGGACTAGTCTATTTTTATTGGGTATGTGCACATAAAGCAGTAAGCCACATACCCAATAAAAAATAGACCAGTCCCATAAGCTAAGCGTGATTGCAGTTTGTACCAAAACTGGTCTTTCCGTTTGCTTCCAAAGGAAAGACGGGAGTTTTCGTTTCGCCTCCTATTTTGCCACTTTTGAGTGGAAATGGGTGAGGATTTTAGGTGTTTTTATTTAATTCTGTTTGGTGTGAGTAGTTAGCATTTGTGGATGGGTTGACTTGGTTTCTTTAGAAACCTGATGACGGAAAGTGTTCTTTTCCAAAACATCGTGAACCGGTTACCGGGTACATCAGTGAACCGGTTACAAATTGGGATGCCGGGTCATGCTATGCCATAGAAACCTTTACAGTGATTGTCTATACGAACTTTTATTTTGTTTAATGTAGAGTTTTACAGCGGCTGCACTGAGACAACTTCTTGCTGATTCGATCCGATATTCATAGTGGTCGAGTACTGGTAGTCCGGTACCGATATTGGATATTTTTTTTTGTAAAAATTAGGGCTACACAAACAGGCTATACCAGCTTGATTTACGACGAATTTTCTAAGACATATTTTTATTTTTAAGAAACTCGCTTATGAAAAATTTTCTGTTTTGCGACTTCGTTAGAAGTTCCTTTTTTTTTTTTTTTTTTTTTTTTTGGGGGGGGGTTATTTTTTTTTAATAAGTTGAGACTTTAGGTTTGAAATTCGAACCATTCGAAAGCTCTCGAACAAATGGTTTAAATGTGTAATCGATCAATCTTCGGCGAAATTATCCTAAACATTAGGTTTTACCATTAAAACTACAGAGGGTACTTATCCCTGTACCAGTATTGGCTACCACTTAGGCAAAAAACCTCACTTTTATAGCCCTCATTTTACAGTTTTTTTCTCTCGATATTTCTGCTAATAATTAGCAGAATGGTATACCACACGCCGTGGCTGTTTGCTGTGACGTGCGTATCACGTGGCTGAGCTAGTCCAATCAGACGGCCAAACAGCCGTTGTTCTCGTTCGTCATTGGCTAACTTGTGGTGACGTCACGGCAAACAGCTATAGCGCATCGTTTAGGAGATTCATGGCGTATAATCTCTCACCATTATACTTTCATTTAACGCCATCCGTTCGGCTTAACATCCGAAAAAAGCAAATCTTTAGACGTGAATGTTTTTTTTGGGGCTTGAGATAGGAAAATGAACTAGAATGACAGGTGAAGGTCAGGAATACACCATTGGCTGAAATATCGAATAAAACATAAAAAATAGGAAAGACGTGTACGAATAATTGTCAGTGCAACGGACTTCAGTTTTCTTATTTTTTTGAATAAAAGTTCAAAATAAAGCAAAGAAAGGAGAGTGATCCTTGTTCGAAGTTGGAAGACGCATCATTTTGATTTCACGCGCTCCGTACAAGCGGATTCAAACTGATAATCAGGGGAGTTGGAAGAAATGCTAAAATTATGCTTATTTTCGTCACCGTAACTTGAATTTTTTTGCCCTCAAATACGGAAAAGAACTGCTGTGAAAAATATTCAGGACAATAGAGTTTGATCAAACATTGCTGTTCCGGAAAATAATCAGAAAGTAACTTGCTTCCAAAATAAAAAAGGACCTACAACGACGACGCATTCTGCGTCACACTAAATATTTGCACCATTTAAAATTTGTTAGTATCAACTAGTTGGACATGTGGAATAACTAGACCTGCAGGTTTTAAAATGTGGTCAGTCATGCACGTTTCTGAAGCATGGAGGTGCGCAAATTGAGCGAGCAAAGCAACTAATTTCCATAGGGGAGGCAGGGATGGGGCTTTGCCCTTGCCCCTTTCGGGATAAATGCCCTGTCTGCCCTTTTCGTTAAAAAAATATGCTCTATTTTGATTTTCGGAACCGATAAACACGCTAGTGCTGCAGCCAGAAAAAGGGCATAGAGGGCAAAAAAAACTCCAGAAACGGGGCAGAAAGGGGCATAAAAAGATAAAATAGAGAGACAATCTGAAAAAAAAGGTAAAAAAAAATGACTGACGAGCCAAAAAAAAAAGGTCACCAGAAAAAAATCTCAGCGTGCCCTTTTACTAAAGTTGCTCTTGCATATGTAGCAAACTTTTCAACGTAAAACAACCCTTTTTACTATATATAAACCGCAACATTCTAAGGAACGTGATGAACGGTGCATCTTAATGATTAGTAGCTTGTATCGATTTTAGTAGCCTATAGTAGTCTATATCGCTGTTGGTATTGAACAAACTACATGACGCATGGCTCGACGCCAGTTGAATGAGCGAAATGAACGATTTGGCTATTGCACTATTATTATTTTTATAGTTCAAACTGCCTGACAACAACTATGAACAAGCGTGACTCTCCATTCTTGGTTCAATTCTGACTTATTGAAAGAAGAAAACTGCCAACTTAAATAGAACAACCTATTGAAATAGCAAAATATGAAATGTAGTTAATACAAAATTTGAACATTGCATTTTAAGAGGTGCTCGTAAGAAAACCGTTACATTACACAGAGCAGAGCAAAACTAAAATTAAAAAAAAATTGTTCAGCCTGAACGTAGTAATTCTTGTACGACATTTACTGAACCAACTTGCTAACAAAGTCAGTGACCTATGGAATACTAACTAAATACTCCAGACATCCTTTTGAACAAAAGTATTTGCAACAATCTTCGGCATCTGAGACCAAGAAAAACTGACAGTTGACGTCATTGTATAATCAGGTGTTTCTAATTAAGTGTTTACATTAAGTTGTAACTATTGTTAAAGGGACATACCTCCCAGCGCCATTTTTCTCGATCTCCACATCAAGTACGGCCCCCAAACGTCTATTTCCTTACGGTTGGTCTTTCCCTAGCTAAAAATCCTTTTTAAAATGTGGCGTCTAGGAGATTTTCTGTTGAATATAATGGAACTTTATTTACGAACGACCCGTAACTATATGATGCTTTGCGCGCTTACAGTAACATTGACGTATCTATCATCTCTGTGTGTGCATGTACTAATTTGCTAATAATTACCATGAGATCAAAAAACTAAAAGCGTAATGCGGTAGAAATTAAAATTCATTATTCCAATAGATCGCCGAAGCAAAATTATACGATACTAGCCTAGAAAATTATAAATTGTAATTTTAAAATACGGGAATCATTCCGGTTTGTAACGGCACGATTAATGCATTCATGCTGGTTCGTCTATTAGGCACAATGCCAAATTAGACAATAGCTAATTTCTTTCGCTGCGAAGAATGCAGCTACTATCGCAGATGACCTTGTGTTCGTATTTGCGCGGAAGGCGACCAGCGCGAACTGTTATAAGGCAGGCGGAATGTTATAAGGCAAACCGGGTGTCCCTTTAAGCCACCACAAACTTGTAAAACACGTACAGAATGTGATTAATTACTAGTGTGTTTTAAATAAGTTCCTAATTTTAAGAGTGTGCATGAATGAATTAATTTTACTAAAATTTTACTAAGAATTTAATTTTATATGCAGGAGCCTAGTTGAAAAACAGTAACAACAGAAAGGAACGGATGTAACGATTGGTGCTCCATATTTGCATAGTGGTATAGCCCGCCGCTAGATGGTGCGGCCTGTTTTGTAAATACCATACAGCACTTCCAAGTTTAAATACATCCTCATCGAAAACGCATGCGTCGTTCACTGTCTGTGTCATCCTGCAACAGAACCATAATGTTACAACAGCCTGTCAAAACTGACCAGCTAACATGACAGCTGGCATCATAACTCTTTACGTAACAGTCAGTCAGGCCTGACAACAAGCTAGCTTGACAGTTGACACCATAGTCTAACAGACTTGTCAGACTTGTCAGACCTACTACCATATGTAAGGTCTTTTCAAGCATGCGCAAACTGTTCCTCCTATTAGTTTTATTTTTCAAAGGCAGAGTTATGAAAAACTGAACGCTGGCGTGCAACTGTGCACACCAGGAAATGCATTTGGAGTGAAAAGCAGTCTTATTGGAGTGCATCCGCATGGTTCGAACTCTGACATTCCATTCTTATTGCCAATTGGTCAATAGCAAGCAGTATAATTAAAACAAACATACCAGAAATCAAGCACTGCCTTTTGATTTTGCCCGTATTGTCAACTCTCGGGTCATCTTGTCGACTATAGACTAATGTACAGAAGACTAACGTATAGAGCAATGTATAGAATAACGTAAACGACTTACAGGTGCATCCATTCAAACGTCAGCAATGACTCAATATTCCTTACCATTTGAAATAATTTGCTTCTGTGGCACACTCTTTTTTGCTGTGAAACAATTTTCGTTTGGGCGGACGAATACAGATATATCCTTCCACTGGAGAATCACTTCATGATTTTCAGGCAAAGATGAACAGGCCAGCTACAAACAGGAAAATTTGAATGCTTAAAATCACAAGAATATCAATATATTTTCAGTTTGTAAGGCTGTCGCTGAATACAAGGACCTAGGTTACATCTTTTTAAGTCAATGAGTGTTAACTCACATAACTTTAAGTTAATAACACTTTAGGAGAGGAGAGGAGACAAGCAGAGTGCTGAAGTGGTTGGCCTGGGCCTGGGGTCAGTATTCATCGATCCCCCATTCCCCTAAACAAACTAAATTTACTAAATATTTTTCCTAAGGTATTCCTAAATTAAACATTTGAATACAAATTGTTTCCTGAATTTACTAAAATTACCAACACTTTTTGAAATTTTCTAAATGTTTTCCTTAAAATTTAGGAAATTTTTTTCTGAAATTCGTAAATTTGTTGGCCAATCCAGTTTTTGTAGAACTCGTGCACCGTCTGCGGCCAATATTGGTTCAAATTTCAATCACAGTTAAAAAAAATTCTCTACCTCCCAACCCCATAAATATTGGTTTGAGTTCCCTCTTGTGCTACCACTAGGTTTACCGATGAGTTGTGCTACCAGTGAGTTAATTGTTGTGCTACCACTTTTTTTTTGGTTTTGATAGGGCCTGAAAACCCCGTAATCAACTCTGGGTGTTGGTTACTTCCCGTGCCCCTTCGGACCCTGGGGACCACCCCCTCCCAACGGTCCTGGATACAAGAATCATAGGGAATCATAGTCAGTGTCATACTGGTTATCTGCTCGTAAATTCAAATCGAAAATATAAAGAATTGATATGCAAATTGAATCAATTAAAACGTAAATGTTAAAAAACATATGTACATTTACCACTAACACAAGTTCACACGCTGACGACTACGATGTGAACTCGTGTTTGTGTCAACCTTTAACCTTTTTGCCTTATAATTCCGTTGAAAAAAGCAGGAAGAAGTTATGGCTCCCGAAATATATGAACAATTACATTTTATCGTCCTGTGCCATGAACCTTAGTGTAAGGAATGTTAATTCAAATCCCATATCTGCATGGAGGGGGGCGGGGAGAACTTCTGCCATTTATGACTCTCCAAATGCAAAACACAAACTAACTACACAAAAAAATTAAATTATTTCATTGACATTAATGAAAATATCCACATAATACGCTTTAACCATTAAGTATGTTAAACCAACTATCCTAACCAAAATGAATCTAATTTCTTTAATACATTTGCAGTTTGCAAATTTCTTAAAACTACGTAATCTGGTCAGCCGTCACATGATAAGTACTCATAACTTTACCCTGCTAGTGGAATGGATTTGGGGAGGAAGAACATGGTTAATAAACTTTATCGACTGTTTCGGCATCGCGTTCGTTTCAGTACCAAATCTATTTAGGCGATACGACGAGCATGAAAATAAAGTTATACTTAACCTTAATTTTAATCAAACGTGTTCTTCTTCTTAAGAGACAGTAAAAACAACATATATGGATCCAAAGCTTCGACTGTCAAGGGTGTATCATCACAGGCAGTCAAAGCACTTGGTCAGTCCAACTTTGGCCACGGTAGTTGGCAAAGCAAACAGTAAATAATAAACATCCGTAAAGTGCACGAAGAATTTACACCGGGTGCAGGGTTCCGGACCTTGATCAGAAGAACAATCAAACAAAGCAGTTATGTAAAGACGGGTGGCCACCAAATGAAAGGCTGCAGCATCCAGCGCCATTGAGTGCTGTCTAGGGGTGCCTTTGAAAATTGACGTAGGTAACTCAGGTTGCAAAGAAACACGCTGTTGCATGTACTTACTAATTGCGTAGGTCGTGCGAGTTGTCGCGTCATAATCCCCTGCTCTAGCTTAATCTTAGACGATTGCCTGCACATACGGCATTCAAATTACGCTTCAGGCAGTAACCTAAACAACCCAGCAAATCCTGGTCGCCGAGATTGGTTCTTGACGGTAACTGGGTGGATAGGGCGCTAACACTGCAAACAAATCGACTATTGACCAATCAGAAACGAGATAGAAACAAGGGGGGGGGGGGCGGTGCATTTATTTGCATTAATTTACTGTGTCAGGTGGATGAGTTTATGTTGGGTTCGGTGTAGGGTGGAAGAAAGTTCGGTGTTATAATTTTATAAATAAGTTTCAGAAATTAGTGATTTCAAGTTCAACGTATCTTAACAGCAAGTACGTAAACAAACTCCTGCTTGCTGTTCTAAGTAATACTGTTTGTAGTTTATTGGTGTCACGTGAATGAGCATCGATACGATGACGAATCGTTCGAGTGACGGTTTCGTGACGTGTAGAAGCACCGAGACTGCAACGAGAATTACTTTTGCTTGATCCAACCAGGTTAGTTTTCAAAGGCACCCATGCACGACGAAATTTCTATTAACGCAATAAACAAACCACGGGCTTCCTTAATTCTTCAGTGGAAATTGATGCACCTGGAAGCAAGCTATAAAGATTAACGATATTACTGCCACTAGATGGTGCCAAGGTATTTTCTTAACTTCCTGATCGCTATGAACTTCCTGCTCTTTTTCTTAAAAACTGTGCCCAATCTTTGGCATTGCCTTTTTTCCATATTTTTAGAACCTCTCTTCATACTTGTGCTTTTCCCACCAGCTGGAAAAAAGCCAACTTCACCTCTATTCTTAAAGGAGGCTCTCCTCATTTTGTTAATAACTACAGACCCATTAGTCTTCTTTCTATTGTGTCCAAAATTCTGAAGCGTTTTATTCAGACAGCCTTATCTGCCAATGTACTGAACTTGATATCATCCATGAATGACAACGTGGTTTTCTGCCTAGAAATTCTTGTTTGACAAATTTACTCACCACCTATAATTATATCACTGCAATGATCGACAAGAGCATTCCCCGCGAAATTATTTTTCTTGAGTTTAGTAAAAAATTTGATAACGTTCAGCACACTAAGCTTACCAACAAGTGGCGCTCTTTAGCCATTTGCGATTCTACCGCTTCTAGGGTTTTCTCTTATCTCTCCAATCGCAGACAGAGGTGCAACTCAGATGAACTTATGCACCCTGGGAGCTTGTCTCTGCAGGTGTTCCCCAGGGATCCGTCTTAGGACCTCTTCTCTTTAACAACTACATGTCTGATCTCCCTGTCGATCTGAAAGCTAACAATATCAGCTATGCGGATGACGTTAAGCTGTTTATCCCCACTTTGATCATACTCTGAAATAGGCCATGCACCAAGTTCATTACTGGGTTACTGATAATTCCCTGTCTCTCAACCCTGCCAAATGTACGGTGATACACTTCAGTCACCACAACCTTCACCATGATTATTATGAAAGTTGACTCCTCACATCCTGACCATGTTATCATGGTTGATGACAATCTTCAGTACGACATTCATGCCGAATTTGCCACTCGAAAAGCTGTTCGGACGGCATACTATGTGTTAAAAAAATGTTCTAACCTCACTATTGCTCTTTTTGCCTTGTTGTAAAGACATTTGTTATACTTGCCTTGGACTATTGTTCCTAAATCAATAGGCCTTGCTATGTGTTCTACTTAGCCAAACTCGAAAACTGTCAAAGAAAACTCACGTAGTGGTGTTTCCCTATTCGTGACCTTCCTTCCAGTGAACGGCTTCTCCAGCTTAAGCACTACACAATTCGTGAGAGGACTTTTTCTTACTTAGCAACTTCTTTCCAATCTCTTTCACTTCGACTCTTTTCCCATGGGTTACCGAAACTTCTTCTTCAGTCGTGGTCACAGTCTCAAGCTATAGGGTTTGTCTTCTGTAGACAAACTGCCGCTTTTGCTTTTTCACTGAGCAGGTGGTGCTCCCGTGGAACATCCAGCCTGAGCATGTTGTTTCTGCTCCCTACTGAAGTTTAACACTCGGCTTAACGCTTGACGGGTTTGCTCCGGGGTTGGGGGGGGGGGGGGGGGGGGGGGGGGGGTGCCTTTGAGTCTTGGCTCGGGGCACCGTCTTTTTCTTATCTTGAATTTCTACCATGATGCCATCTAGTGGCAGTATTATCGTTAACATTTACTGCTTGCTTCTAGGTTTGAAGCAGTAACGGTGCACGAGGACTTAGGAAATTTTTACTCAATAATTGTAGGAGACCTGTGGCTTGTTTGTTGCGTTAGAACACATTTCTTTGTGCATTCATTTGCTTGCAGCGAACAAGCGCTAGAGCGAACTAAACCATGCGCCATGGCTGTTTGCCGTGACGTCACCAGGAGTTAGCCAATAAGAACGAGAACAACGGCTGTTTGGCCGTCTGATTGGACTAGTCCAGTCACGTGATATGCACGTCGCAGCAAACAGCCATGGCGTGTGGTATAGGTCGTACTGGATTCGGCTAGTTGCTACGACTTTCGTTTCGAGGCAACCCTCGTTTAAACGCTGAAAGCTTCCTCAATTTATCAGGAAGATTAAAAAAATAAAACTAATAAAACCATTCCATTTTAACTGAAGCTGGGTGGCTGTCAAAAAGGTGAAAACGACGACAAGAAAGAAGGCAATGTATTGCCTCGTTCCTTTTTCCTCATCATCGTTTTTAAGTTTTTGTCACGCATACAGCTTCGATGGAAGTGGAATAGCGGAGCTGTTTACTTCGATCTTTCGGTTGATTATTTTTATGATTCAAGAAGTATTGAGGAAGTTTTTCAACGTTTTTATGTAATTGGTTTGTTTGATACCGTTCCGATCCGGGGAAAAAACGTGCAAACAACAAAGTGCAAAGGGCATGATCATGAATTTGAACGTCGTTTAACATAATACACCTTTTTTCCCGTAATCTCGACGTACTCATTGACTGCTTTGCCAATCCATACATCTCGGAAAAATCCTATATCTCAATTCGAACCTTGTCCAAATTTTGTGTTTTTGCGGGGAGAGGCTAGCCGTTAGCGGGCAGAGCTCAATACCACAAGAGTGCTAGTTTGCTTCAAATCACTTAAAATCATTTTTTAAATAAAATGTTAAAAAAACCAAGGCCACATTCTCTCTTTGTATATTAACAAAAGTATTCCTGCCTACCCATTAAATCCAACAGGGTATTTTCCACCAATACCAGTTTACATATTTAAACAGAGCAACCATTCATTCCTAGGAATTTCTTAGCAAAACTTCGTCCCTCTGTGTTCCAAGATTACGACAGCTATCAAAAAGATATTCGAATTCGAATTCTTATTGTTTTTTTTTCTTTTATAATGAGTCATTAGCACAAAGGCTCAGTTGAATGTGTTGAATCACAGCGAAGGCTTGAATCACAGGATTTTGTCGATGGTTTCTTAAACTATGTGCAAGCAAATGATCGTTACACAATTTTTATATATTTTTTTATATGAATGCGTTAGAAACTGATTGTTATTTGCAGTTTGTCGGGCGCATCTACTTTTAGTTAAGCCGCAATTTCCATGCTGCACATTTCTTTATTGCAATTTGTGGCTCTGTTGACATTCACGAATTTAAAAAGCACGACCGAAATTTGTTGCAAAGAGCATTTCTCAGTGCAATTTTTAGCACAATCCAGTAGGAAACTCCATGAATTTGGTTGAAATAAAATAATAATAATAAAGTTTTAAAAATGTGCTTTGCAGTGGTCATCGTGGCTGAGTTGTGAGAGAGCTCAGCCTGGTTGCTGGAGGTTTGTGGATCTGGTCGAACCCCTGGAAAGGGGATCTTGGCAAAGTAACCGCAGGACTGCCGGCCAGGGTAGTGCGAGAGGTTACCATGCTCCTTCAGCGGCTATGGGAACTATTCTGGCAATTTCTGGACAATATTTCGGCTCCTACGATGGTCGGAGGTTTCCCGGATCGAATCCCTGGGTTGGCATCACCTTCCTTTACCAGATATTTCTTCTTCTCTAAAATCGCCAAAGTCCTACTATCTTCACTGAGTTCCCTGCCCGATTGCGCTAAACCTTCTTTCGACTATATAATGGAAACCGATTTATTTTGTATAATTTCGTATCTGATTATCAATCCAAAAAGGTTAAACTTAACAACCAAATTAAAAAAAACATCATTTCCTTAACAAGCATAATATCCTACGATTCGCTAGTGCAAGAATTGTACAAGAAACTCAATGAAATGTAAAAAAAAAAAAAGGAAAAACGAGTTTAAATTATTAAACTATCTGCCAAAGGCTATACATTCTTGATTTGCGTTTAAATGTAAAATATGATCATGAACTTGAACATTTTTAAGGTCAAGATCAAAATTACCCTTCAGTGGCTATACAAATTGTGTGTTTTGCAAGTTAAATGCTATTTAAAATTTTTTTTTTATTGAGAAGTATGGTGAAGCCTACACGGACGGAAATATATTAATCTTACCTTTTTTGAATCAAGTTTCAACATGGCGGTGTCATCATGTCCAATTGATGACGGAAATGAATCCGAAAGCAAGAAATGTCGAGCTGCTTCCTGCTCAACACCTTTATTCCTGTTAACAAAATGGTTGTTTTTAGAAAAAAACCAACGGTTTACATTGTTGAATATTATCATAAACCCTTCGCTGCACTTAGGCGTGATTCGCCGTTCAGAAAAAAAAAACATTAGGGCTCGTATCCCCATACTCACAGCCCTGAAGGTACACGAATAAAAACGGTTTAGAGTTCACTCGAACGCAACGAACTATAATTTGTGTTCATTTTGTGTATGCATTTTTATCTTTCAGTTTTGTAGCGTTTTGCTGTTTATGGAGTCTATTTTGTGTGTGTTTGTGGGTTTACGTTTTGCGAATTGGAGTTCAAATTATAGTTCGTAACGTTCGAGTGAACTCTAATCCGCTTTTATTCATGTTCCTACAGGGCTGTGAGTATGGGGATACGAGCTCTAATGTTTTTTTTTTCTAAACAGCGAAGCCGTTTTTTGCTCAGTTAATTTGTTGACTTTTTTCGCTTCCATTTTATGTGTCCACTGCCCACCGATTTTTGTTTTCGAAAAAACGGAACATTAGAAATGGATACTTATGTTTAGGTTTCGCCGAAGGTTTGTCCCATGATTATTATTTGTTGGCAACACATTAGCGTATTTCTGGATTTAGCATGCGTCATCTCGATGAGTAGTTGATTCTGGATTGTTTCAGTATCGTGGCAACAATCGCGGAAAATATTCGACTGGCTTCCCGAAGCCCGCATTGAAAAAGTAAATAAGTCACTCAGTCATGTCGGCTGCCCAATTTTGAGGCCTCGAAATTTAAGACTTTGCACCCTACGGTTTAAAACTTGAAGATTTAAGGAAAAATCAAGACCCTTTAATTTTAGTTCTCCACAAAGAGCTAGCTAACTCAAACAACGACAATGTTAGTTTCCCGGCACCCAACCATTGTTGCATCTTGTTCGAGTGAGCTATTCTTGTTCTTGTTGAGGGCCGCAATTTTTTTGGCATTCTGCTCAATAAACATATCATACCAGTGAGCTATAATTCGATATTGTGCGCCTCGCCTATTGTTACCCTATTGTTACATGTTGCAGCATTGTAACATTTTGACATTGTTAGCCGCTCCGCCGCCTCCGCCTCCTCCTGCTTAATTTTCTGAAATTCTCGTGCGCAAACGAACTCTAATAAGCACTGCCGGGAGTGCTAATTTAGACTTCATAAAAGCAACAAACGTTACAGAGCTTTCGAAAAAGCTCTTACTGAGCGTTCAGAGATTACCGAGCTTGAGAAAGCTACATTTTTCAGAACGAATTAATGTTTTCATGAAGACTTTCTTGGCATAATAAAGCTTAAAGAGAAATGATGAGAATGTTTTCTAGGCTACAAACACAGCGCATCCTAGAACTGCCCATTTAAAAATTAGATGTGGTTCAGGTAAACTCTTTTTTTTTCTATTTTGATTCACGGTAAAAAGAGAACAATTTCACTATCAACATTTTGCTTACAAGAGCAGTTTGTTTTGTAATAACTGGGCAAAAAGTCCGGTTGTGAATCCGTATTTATTTACTTTTAATGAAATAAATAAACGAATGAATAAATACATATGTATCCCTTACATTTTGAAAAATGTGTTTTGTGGAAAGCCATTTAATCGTTAATTCCTCTAATTTTGCATACGTAATTGTTTTAATTAATCAGTCATCTTTCACATATTTCTTTGACACAACTAAATACAATTTTCAAATGCAGTGATTACTTATATCTGAAGCGTGTGGGCGTCTAGCCCACCAGGTAATTTGGTTTTCAATGGTCTCTTTATCTAAAAATAAAAAGATATTCTTTGCAGCTGAATAAAGAAAAATTGTGAGTTATGCCGTATTAAGGAAACTGTTTTTGCAGTTGAACCGGTTCGGCTTTGAAGATCACCGGGCATTTTCGAAGAAGTCAAGTAGTGAGAGGAAGGAAATGGTGGACACCGAGAAACCATTAATCATTAAACGTATCCGAGTTAATGTCCTTAGTAGACCATAACACATCCCACAGCCGCTGAAGGAGCCTAGTGGGTTCTCACACTACACTGCTCGTACGAACTGGGAGGGACTTGTGGTTTTATTTCCCTGTGGGTCCTCAAACAATGCTGGAAAAAAGTACAGTCCATTAAAAGTCAGTAAAAAGCAGTTAACACTTCGTTTGGACACTTTCTGGCGCTGATAGAGTGAACTTACAAATCGTTGGGTGAATATCCTAACAGAAGTTATTACCTTATTTGTGTGCCTTATACTTTGTCAGTTTTCAAGCCGACAAAGGCTTTCTGCAGTTATTTTGTAAATCAACATTGGCTAATTAATTGTTTAATGATTTTTTTGACTAAGCAACAATAAATAAGGCAAAAAAGTGTCTTGGCAGTTTGAGTTATACCCCAGCAGCAACGCTAAGTCCATATTTTTTGGACTAAACAACAAGCAGTAACGTTTTTCTTCTGGTTAAGTCCAAACAATAATTAAGAATTTGGTAATGCAGCACGAGAATTCCTGTCAAACTTCCAAGACCGTTTTTTTAGCATTATTTCTTGTTGTTTAGTCCAAAAAATAAGTAAGAACTTGGTAATGCAGCACGTGAATACCCGTTAAACTGCCAAGACGGTTTTTAGCATTATTTCTTGTTGTTTAGTCCAAAAAATAAGTAAGAACTTGGTAATGCAGCACGTGAATACCCGTTAAACTGCCAAGACGGTTTTTAGCATTATTTCTTGTTTTTTAGTCCAAAAAATAACTAAGAACTCGGTAATGCAGCACGAGAATACCTGGTTAACTGCCAAGACGGTTTTTAACATCATTTCTTGTTGTTTAGTCCAAAAAATAATTAAGAACTTGGTAATACAGCCGGAGAAGATCAGTAAAACTGCCAAGATGCTTTTTTTCATTATTTCTTTCTGTCTAGTCCAAAAAAATAGGGCTATTATAGGGCTAAAAAGCACCTTGGCAACGTGACGGGTATTCTCCGGCCGCTTTGCCAAATTTTTTATTTTTTTTGGGACTAAATAACAAGAAATAAGGCTAAATAGCGTATTGGAAGTTTGACTGGTATTTTCCAGCAGCAGTGCGAAATTCAAAATTATTTTTTGGAATAAACAACAAAAGATTAATTTTTTTTTATAAAACTTTTGTTTATTTAGTATTAACTTCATCTCTTGCATCGACAAATGGAATGCATCTAATTTCTCACTGGAAAATACGTTATTTCGTCGAGGTATTTCGAAATTTTTGCCAAAGTTGGCTCTTATTCTTACTAAGCACTGCAGTTTTCTTAAAAATCTTTAAACTCTCTCACATGCTTTTCACCTGATGAAAACAAATGATAACTATACTGCTTTCCTTTTTTTTATTTAAAGAATAAATTCAAAGTGGAAAAAAAACTGGCGTGCGATATTGATTTAGGATAAAATCGTAACAACATTTTTTTTTTAACACCTGTCCCATCTGTTCCAAAAGCTGTGAAATTTCTGTGTATCGGTTAGAGAGAATTCGCTTTCATCCATTTTATTGCTTAGGCTAATCAAGTTGATAATGCGACTACAAAAAAATGCAGCAAGTTGATCCAAAGCTAACAAATTCATTGTAAAACAAGATAATTCCATAGCAACCGTAGGCTCGGCTGGCTCGCAGTAGGCTGTAGTATTTTCAATAAACGATAATATTTTCATGTCCAGCAAAGCTGTTCCGGAAAATAAGAAGATTCAGCTGCGCAGCTGCCTGCAGTAAACGGTTTGCGATTAAAACTGAAAATGATTTCGTGTTCTTGGTATTTTTAGATTAACGTAAACCCCGTTTCGAGTGCCCAGTTTTGATTTCGGAATCTAATTCCGAGTGAGGAAAATCCGACTCGAGTCCACATTAATTTGCTGCTTCGAGCTTAGCATCTATGCCAGTTTGTACGCAGTTTTTCCAGTGCGCACTAGAACAAGTCATTGTCAGTAAGGCCCGCTGAGATAGTAGCTGCGCTCCTGTAGTAGTAGTAGTGGAGAGCAGCTACTGTCTCAGCGGGCCTTGATTGTCAGATTTGTGATTCGGGCAACACTCACGGAGTGGCGCTATAAGCACTTGATAGTTGGGGTTTTTACTTGTAGAAAGACGAACTCAAACTGTGATATCCAATAGGTGCTTGGGTGAGGGGAAAGTACCATTGTCGGCTAACGTCATAAAATGCTAATTCTCTATTACATACCAGAAGAAAAACTACCATAAACGGTCCAGCTTAAATCTTTCAGTTTTAAACAGTGGGATCAGAAGTCATTTTGCGGCCTTCAAAATTGGGAGGCCGACATGACTGAATGACTTATTTAGTCGCCCTTATTTAATCTTCCCTAACAACGTGGGCTTAAGGAAGCCAGGAAGATTTGTTTCCAAATTATTTTCCTCGGTTGTTTGCCGTGAATACTGCAACTGCCTGCAACAATGCAGAATCAACTGTGAATCGATCTGTCACACGCTAAATTCAGACACACTCCGGTGTGACCAAGTAAACGACATAGAATAAAGCTTGGACGGAACACGGAATATATTGTGTGCGCGGCTTTAATCGACGGCCGCCATTGTTTTTGTAACCATCTTGGATATCAACAAGGCACTCTCCTACTGAAAACGTAAAATCGATTACCTGTGTTCGTTCTGCGGCAAACTCAAGATAGGCCGTGGACACTATAAGTATGCATTTCTAATGCTCCTTTTTTTTACCAACTAAATTGGGCACAGAATGGACATAAACGTGCTTAACTATACCTTACCAATGACAAAAGGAAACGAAAAAAGACAACAAATCAACAGAACAACAAACGGCTTCATCATTTAGGAAAAAGGCATTAGAGCTCGTATCCCAATGTAACTCACAGCTGTGAAGGTGCACAGGACGGATTATAGTTCACTGAAACGAAACTACTATAATTTGAATTCCAATCCCAGGAGCAAGGATTGTGACATACCAACCTCCATGCATACGCATTTATGTCATCACTAATCGCACACACACAAAATACAAACAGAACACATACGAGAACACACAACACTCAAACGCTAAAACAAACACCGGCAGAGACAAAGCAATCTCCCTTAACGAGAAAGAATCTGCAATTTTCACAATTCTAAATGCACACACAAAATAAACATACAGCCACTCACGCATAACAGGCTTAACACATAAACTATACACACGCACACATACACAAATTAAAAAAAAAGACACATTTCAAACACAAATCGCATTCACTTTCTGACATTAACAGCGAGTATAAAAACAATATACTTGTCCTTTGGAATTGGAGTTCAAATTATAGTTCGTTTCGTTCGAGTCAACTCTAATCTGTCTTTTATTCGTATACTATCACAACTGTGAGTCGCACAGGGATACAAGTTCTAATGCTTTTTTTTTTAACTTCGAACCCGTTTTTTTGTTCAGCAAATTCAGTTAAAAATGATGGATTCCTAAAATACGGACATTTGCTTCACATGCTTAAGTTGCTGCAATCCCATTTTTGCAGACACTGGCTAAGAATCGTTGATTTCGTTCGCTTCGCTCATTCAATCAGCGCATCCCCTTCAGTTGTTTTGTTTATTCCTGCACCTTCCCATTTATTTTTCAAGATTTCGTTCCCATTTACTCATGCAGAAACCCTCGAAGGTCGCTGTTACTAAAACAACAGAACGCGAAGCATTTTATTTTGGGTTATTAACAAAAAAACTCGTTAGCTCGTGGATGCTCGTATTGTTGCATAACCATCATCAAACATGCAACCTTTTATTCTTACGCAATCCACGGCAAGTTATGTTTCATTATTTTGTCCTTCGTTACAGTTCAGTTTTAGTTCGTCCAGACTTTTACAATAAATCTAAGGACCAGTGTTGATTGCCCAAGCCATTGTTGCACGAAATCTTTGGTTGCAACTTGGAGAAGAAACGAAATTCAAATCCCTCCCAGGCATTTGTACTGACCTCTACAACCCCCAAACCAACAAAAAGTACCATGCCCAGATCACCATGCATCCGTGTGCAAAAGTTCAGCTACGTAGGCCTTCTCAATTTTGCGCTAGCCATGAACAATGAGTCTATGGGATTTAATATGGGGCCAGCGTTACTAGTTACTAGCCAGTTACTAACTTATCAGTAACATAAAAACAACGTTATTGACGCATCCTTCTCTCTATGAATGGTGGACACTCAGCCTTTAACTTTCATTTTTTCTTAATCCCTGCACCTTTCCCTTACATTTACCTCAATTTGAAAGTTTTCTGTCACATTTGGATTTATTCTCAACGTGCCAAAATATGCTTTTAGTTGCTGACAGTTAACAGACACATGTCTGCTAGTGAGGCCGCCTTTTTATCATTAACAATCATTTTTTTTATCAATCGGATGTCTACAATGGGATGATCTACTGTTACTTGGCGGCGACACACTGGCTTGTGACTAGATTCTCAAACTCCTTAACTAACTCATTATGCCATAACAAAAATGAAAAAAAAATATGACTCCGCCTGCAATAATCATCGAGCGCGAATTTGAATTTATTTGCAAGAGCCTTGGCCCATAGCCACTCTTTTTTAAGCCTAAGTACACTCTTAACCTAATCGACCAAACGCCCAGCCAACAATCGTCGGACTGAGAGGCAAAAACCGGGTAATAAATAGGATATCACCCGCTTTCCTCGTGCTGAGATCCGCTGCGCGTCTCGACACTAATTTCAATAGTCCCCTGACAAGCCCTCGGAACACAGGCCCCACGGGAAATTTCCCATTTTCCCGAATGACCAGTACGTCCCTGGAAACAAGTAATAAGTTTAACCTACCTCATTGAGTGGATAGGTTGCATCGCAATGTTTAGGCCTAACTTGCGTGATCCAATCAAGCCCAGCAGCTAGCTCCTTCGCCTGTGATGCGTCCTTAGGATACTGTCTAACAATTCAATATTTTGGGTGAATCACAAACTATGAACACCTTTCTATGCGATAGGTTTTAGTTTTCAAGGCACCTTAACACTGGAATTTTACAGCCATTTTTAAAACTGCAGCCAGGATTTTGAAACGAGAGTTGAGTCTATAGCGAGAACGTATTGAGAGCAGCTGTGGCCCATTACACTTTACCAGGAAGCATGTTTAGTTTGTTTTTACGTAACTGTTAGTATCGCTGTTGATTGACAAGGGCAAGTTTTCCTGAATTTCTCCACGTGTGGAGTAGGTGGGCTCTGCTCTGAACCAATAGTGGATTGGCACGAATGTATTTTGAAATCAGTCTGGTTAATGGAACTTGGAAACTAGTTTCCTTCTAATGTTAGTGCTGCCATCTGTAGTCAATTTGTGTTGACAGTTCTTCAGCAATCAGATACGGATTCAGATTGCGGCCATGTTATAAAAATAATTTCCTCAAAGTTGGTGGTGTGAAGTTAATCATCGCAATAGGAAAACAAAAAAGAACTCGTTTGATGTTTAAGGGAAGGTTTAACTGATCCGAAGTCAAAGCCGCAAAGGAAAACGGATAAAATTTCCTGTAAGGTTTCAGATGCTGCAGGGTTACTGTACTGTTTAGTCCACATGAAACCTTACTGTTGTATTTCAATTGTTTTTTGTTTTGTTTTGCTTTGTGCGGTAAGCTAATACTTGCTGTCTATAGACGGCTTTAGTAATTAATTCTGATAATTTTAGCATAGCGTGTGTTGCTATGTGCGTATCGACCTCTCGTTAATTCAAGCTGACAGGCATTAAATATTGCCAATAAAAAAATACAATATACTCAGTATTCGAAACACAATGAAACAGAAGCCATATATTATTCTTTATTTTTTTAGGTGTCCACATTTTTGAAGGTTGAGCTCTGGTTTTAATTTTGTTTACGTGTCTGATGGCTTAATGAAGCAGTAGGGTTCACGTGGACGAAGGTTTCAGGGACCGCAACACTGCAATAGCTAAAACTTAACAGGCAAGTTTAGTCGTGTTCCTTTGCTGTTTTGATTTCGGATCAGTTAAACCTTACCTTAAACATCAAACGATTTCTTTTTTGTTTTCGAATTCATGATTCTTTGCCATATCAAGTTGGTTTTCTGTGTTCCTTGAAAACGCATTGAATTTCGCTCACTTTACTCGCTCATTCAGAGCAATTCCTTCTGTTTGAAGTTTTTTGTTTGCAGCTCTCTTTATTCGTATTACGGCAGCAAGCCAAATCGGCAGCGGACATTTTAGCTTTAACACGGGAGGGTGGCGTCAGTGTAGGTTATTGCTCGCTTTCCGAGTGCCCAGAGCTAACAATGTCGAGGGCGCGCACGAAATTGAACAATAACTTATTTATTGCCCGCTTTTCGGCTCACTGTGCTCGTGGTTGGGTATTGTTGTTGTGCGTTCCATCTTTCTTCGTGTTGTTTCGTTGCTAGCAAAATGAATTCGATCGCTTAATGGATTGTTCAACGATGGTACAAATGGCCCGCGAAAGGCTAACGTCCTTTAAAATGAAATACAGTAAAATAAATAAGAAGACGGCGGTAACACTCTGTCTTGCCAACAACACGGTGGAAACGTCTAACTGTTCCGTTCGTCTCCTTATCAGCGGAATAGGAAGAAGCTACTATACAAAACTGTTAGCCTCATTAACAGCGTCAACAAAACAGACTTTGTTGGCCCGTCGATAGTTTCGGCAGGCATTTAATTTCATGTAATCGTAGTGTTCATAGAAGTGTTTATTGTTCGCTTAGTATCTTCTTCTTCTTACATACATTATAAACCAAATTCTCATAGCAGAAATGAAGCAACGACGACCCCCCGGAAGGAGAACCCCTACAATGAAAACGGGCGAGTGTGTCAATTCTTTCACTAGAACTTGAAACTGGTACGCTGTTGCCTTGAAAAGAAATTGAATTTGGCACATTGTTGCCTGGAATAACAATAGGCTCTGGCGGTCATCGCAGAGGAATGTCTTAAATGACGTCAGGCACGAAGGATAGTTATTTTTCACACGGTACGGATTGCGCAAGCCAGAGCGATAAAGTGACGAGGAAGGCCTGAATGGCAAATGCCCGTGTGTGGGGCAGTGCGTCTAGGAGTTGGAGTTTCCTTAACGGGGGATGCCCATGTGTGGCGCAGTGCTTCTGTTAGCCCTGCTCTTTAGAAAATAAAGACATTGGGAGGGGGTGGGGGGGGGGGGAGAGAAGCGCGAAACCATGGGCGAAACAAAACCTCTGGCAAAGCTGGGAGGCCCTGCACGAATATTGCCCATGTGAGGTATTGCATCTTTGACCACTAAGCATATGATTACCCATTAACTGAACAACAAAATCCCAAACAACAAACAAACTCAGTCAACGTTCAGGCAACAGTGATAAATGACGTCACAAGCCAAAGTGATAAACAGGGAGTGTGGCAGAGCGTCTTTGTGGGTAACAGGATAGGAAGGGAGGAAAGGGGAGAGGGGAGGATGAGGGCAGGCAGATGATGGGATGAATGGGGTGGGAGAAGATGGGAAGAAAAGGGAAACTTACAGGAAGAAAAATCAGTCGCAGTTAATGTTCACGCAACACCGACCGAAAACTGGGAAACAACCACGGGCCAAACCAAACCACGGGCGAAAGAAAACCCCGGGCAAAGCCGGGCACGATGCTAGTAAAATTTAGCGTACGTGTGTCACGTCAATGGAAAAAAAAAACTGTGGCAGCTCTGGCACTCGAATTGGGCTCTGGCATCATTTCACGACAATGCATCCTCATCACGTTTCCTCAAACTACGAGCGAATTGTTGGCTCACCAGCATTGTTAGCATCTGTTTAATCTTCAGTCTTGGGCCTACGGCTTCGTCGGGCAGATGACCCCAAGCTGTTAGCGCTCGCTGCAAAACCCTTTGCACCCTTTGATCTTGAGACTACGCCTTGCGGATGGTCTTTTCTGGTTTGCACTATTTCATGATAACAATATTTAAAACAATGTAAAACTATAAAACTGATCGTTCATGGCTTAGTAATTCAGGAGTGGCACAGCCAATTGTAATTAATGTTAGAAAAAGGGCACATCAGCGGGGTTGTAGAAAAAAAAGTCACACTGAAAAAGTCACAGAATAACGTCACTGAGAATAAATCTTAGAAAAAAGTTACAAATTATCTAAAAAACTATGTGTTTTGGGGCTGAGACACGCCATTTTAGGACAGTCCATTTAAACACCCCTCATTATGGGTACAGAAACTGGAGTTGATATTTTCTGGCTATTTATTATAAGGATTATTCGTATGATCGAACTCATATTAACAGAATGAACTGTACGTCGATTGCACATCAGATCTGGTAGTGGTACTTCTGGCAGCACTGGCAGAAGTATTGGAGAGGGGGAAGGAGGGACGTTTTTCACCCCAGAACATCCTAACGCCTCTCGAATGAACTGCCAGAAGCTAACTGCTAGAATATCTGAAGAATGTAACTTTGGGAGTGAGCAATCAGAAATGTGTGTGGGGGACGGGGGCATGCTTCGTGCAGGAAGGGTAAACACCATAAAGCTTCCCCGTTCAGAAGTGCCGAAGAGTCACTGCTAGAATATTATGAAGAATGAAACTCCGAGAGCGCACAATCACAACTACGAGGCGGGAGAGGGAGGGGGACAGGCTTCGAGCAGGAATGGTAAACATCCGAAAAGCTTCCCCAATCAGAAGTGCCGAAGAGTCACTGCTAGAATATTATGAAAAATGAAACTCCGAGAGTGCACAATTAGAACTGCGGGGCGGGAGAGGGAGGGGGACAGGCTTCGAGCAGGAATGGTAAACATCCGAAAAGCTTCCCCAATCAGAAGTGCCGGAAATCCACTACCAGAATGTATTAAGAATGGTATCCCGTCAAAACAGCGCGGAAATAACAGCGCGCGACAAAACAGCGACGTCAAAACAGCGTGATGACAAAACAGCGCACGACAAAATAGCGCACGACAAAACAGCGTAACGACAAAATAGCGCACGACAAAATAGCGCAAAAAGGTGTTTTAAAACGATGATACTTCGAGAATTATCCATGCTCTTCTCTTTTCAAAGTGCAAAGCTAGATCCCCAATTTGCACACTAAACTAAGACTATTTTTCATGTGCTGATGGGGGAGATATAAAATAGGTAATTTTCGTTTAGGCCTAAAAAATAACTTTTTAATTACAAGCTGTAAATAAGAATAAAAACAATACGTTTAGACTTCAGGGTCAGCATGGCACCGTAGCTCAACCTGCTAACGCGTTATGAGTATGCCTTCGTCAGGCTAACTATTGCTGGTTCGAATCTCGTTGCTGTGGAAGGATGGCACAACAGGTTCCGCCACAGCTGCTAGAGAGTGCACACCCCACTGTTTGGAAATTCATCTAGGCACTGAAAAAGGAGCAAAGCTTGAACGAGTTACAAGTTGAACAGTACATCGAAGGTGCGGAGCCACCAAGAGGGTAAAAAAGTTTACAGACAACCTGCGAAACGTATTATGAACCTAGTTAAACGTTATACAACTTCTGACGAACTGCTGCTCGACTATCTTGGTGGCATTGCCCCACAACTTTCAGTTACAAGTCTGATTTTATTTTATCCAGCCTGTTAGTTTTACTTTTTTTATTGACAAGTCTAGAGAATTTTACTGACTGAGCTATCATAACGTGAAAATCATGACGTTTTAAGAATTAGGACTTTTTTATTTGACAAGTCATTTTAATCAGCATCACACCTATGAGTAAAGATTATACAGACTGAGCTATCGTCACGGGAAAATCATCACATTTTAAAATACAGGTTATTTTTTTAACAAACCTTTTTAACCAGCATCAAACCTTCTTACATTTATAAGCAAAGATTATGATTTTTGCCACCAAGGGCGTTATGGGTTTCCGTGTTTTTTGGGGGTGTCACGCTTTCCCCCCGGGAGGGGGGGGGGGGGGGTAGCTTTTTTTTCTTTCAGAAAGGGAAAACCACCTGCAATAAGAAAAATAATTCAGCACATGAAAAAGGGTCTTAGTTTAATATTTTCTTAGTTTGATATTTGTCTCATTGACAATTTCGAAGTATCATCGTTTTAAACAACTTTTTACACTATTTTGTCGTGTACTGTGTTGTCGTCGCGCTATTTTGTCATGCGCTATTTTGTCGTCACGCTGTTTTGTCGTGCGCTATTTTGTCGTGCGCTATATTGACGTCGCGATGTTTTGACGTCGTGCTGTTTTGTCGTGCGTTGTTTTGTCGTGCGCTGTTTTATCGTCACGCTGTTTTGACGCCGCTGTTTTGTCGTGCGCTGTTATTTCCGCGCTGTTTTGACGTACAACCCCGGGAGCGCACGATCAGAACTGTGGGGAGGGGGAAGGGGCACGATTCAAGCTGGAACGGTAAACATCCTAAAGCATCCCCAATCAGAAGTACCGGAAACTCACTGCCGAATTATACGAAAAATGAAACTCCGTGGGGGGATACGCTTCGTGCGGGAACAATAAACAAAATCTGCTGAACCCTCACCAATCAGAACTGTCAGAAACTCACTGCTAGAGTGTACCGCAACCGAGGAAATTACACTCAGCATTCACCGTTTTGTAACTTTTTTTCCTGTGAAATTTATTCCTAGGCAAATTTGTGATTTTTTCGTGACTTTTCTTCCTGTGCTTTTTTCTCCAAAGAAGAAGCCCACCAAGCCAAAAACAAAAATCACGATTCCAGCTCAAGTCAAGATCTCTGATGTTATAAATCGGTTATTAGTAGATGTTGGTACAGTTGCAAACCAAGTGCGGCAAAGCTTGTATAATGTATACCTACTTTGAATGGAAAAGATTGAAAGATGGCGAAGATATTATCAACTTTAATTCTTAGACTTACGTCAAACGTTACAGTAGCTAATAGTGCATGAATGGTTATAAAATGCGTTATGTATTGTTAAAAAAAGACACTCAAGCTCGACGCATAAAACGTTAAAAACTCTGGTACCTAATATTTCGGAGTAATATGGTGGTTGGCTCCATTTTCAAAGGTTAAAAACACACACTCAACAACCACCTTACCAGGTTGCCAGGCGTTTTATGCGTCGAGCTTGACTGTCTTTTTTTTTTAACAATAGTGCATGATGTGATGTTTGGCACATGAGGAGAATGTTTGGCTGCGCAATAGTGCGTATTCATTGACGCCTTGGAGGAAAGAATCGTACTTCAACTGCTGCGCTCCGCACCAACTGTAGTAACGGAAAGATGACATCAATAATATGCCAGGGGAAAAAAGGCGAAACCGTTTCATCAGGAGCATAACAATGATTGATTGATTGGTTTATTCCAGGGTCCTGGCATAACAATGCAAAAACATCATAACAATGGCCACAACAGATGACGGCAATGTGCTTCAAACATTGCCTTCCAACCCGGATAACAATTTCCTACAATACGACAGAAAGACGTAATTATTTCGTAGTTCAGAGCAGACTTGAATTATATCAAAGTGGTTTGAGTAACACATCAAACAAGTTCTGTGATGTATCTGGGAGACTGTAGCGTGTGTACATCTGTGTATCCTTCTTTTTAAGTCTTTTATTCTTTTATTGATAATGTTTGTTTCGAATACTTTCGATGTTGGTTGTAAATTGTTAGTTGGTTAAGTGGGGCTGATAATCCTGGCTTTCAGGGTTAACGCTCCGTAATAAACAAAAAAAACCATTAACTCATCACTGCATGCACGATTATTGTTGCGGGCTTTTCGATTGGCCTCATACATGTCAAAAAATAGTTAAAAATACAAATGCAGTGTCCACAAAGAATATATATTTCAAGGAAGCACGGACAAAGTAAAATTTCTGTTAAAAAAAATACAGATGCAGAAATAAATAAAATCTCATTTTCAGGGAAGTATTTGCAAAGTAAAATGTCTGTTATATAATTTCTGTCAGGCCAATTAAGATTATCTTGGGGGATTCTGGGAGTAGGAAGGGTAGAGACTTTCATTGTCTCTCATTTCGCAATGTCGTGTAGTTAGTGGAGCCCTGTAATTCACCGGGCATTTGTGATCCGGACTTAGTTCAGGCTTTCCAATAGAAAATAACAAACAATTATTATCTGCACCACAATTTTTAATAGCACCTAATAGTACCATCTAGAAGCACACTACAGCTTCGCCCATCAAGTTCAGATTACTGGCTTTCAATTGTTGGTATCCACTGTGCAAATCGAGTCGTAACATACATAATTCTGCATCTGTACGACAGAAAGACGTATCTTCCCGTTTTTTTCCGGAATCATTCGACACTCCGACACTTCTGCCAGATCCCTGCCTTGCTCTCCATGCCTGAGGAAGGCTAAAGGTGTTGCCTTAGGATTCCGTGTTCACCCTTAAAGTTCCCGATTCCCATTTAAAACAGAAATGCTACTTTGTCCATGGTTCTTTAAATCTCCATTCTTTGTGGTTACGGCATTTGTATTTTTCAACTAGTTTTTGGCATGAGCACGAGACCAATCGAAAAGTCCGCAACAATGATCGCGCATGCAGTGATTGGTTACTCAAACAACTTTGAAACAATTCAACTTCGAATGTCGGTGTTAAAGTAAAGGCTAGCTACTGCTTCTTTTACACCAGACATAAAACCGGAGTTTTCTGGTACTGAATACTAAATGCTAATGCAATAGAAATCTTGAGAAATCATCACATCGACGGGCATACTGAGTATATAACAAAAATACTATTTTTAGAGCTGTCAACGAGCGAATTTATTACTTATGAAGGAACGGCTAGTGGTTCGCCCACCAAGTGTCTTTGTCAGACCTCACTGTCAAAAATTCATTATTACTTAAATACGTCATTGCTACATTGGCGCATGTCCCCACTGGGTATGGGACATTTTTTGAAAGCGATGCATTCACGGTTTTGGTGAATTTACGATGGCCAGCCTAAAATCAGCATTTGTTAGGGAGTGTGCGCAAAAATGTGGATTGGAGAAAATTAAGCAGATAAAGCATGGACATACAGTAAACCAAACCGTGTCAGTTTAGTCGATGTAACAGCTAAGAGGACAGTGGTAAATTTGAAAATTATCAACGTGAAAATTTAAAGCTATAAAATTCCTCCGGAAAAAAATAGTTGAGATGAAAATAAGATGGTGTGACCTTGTGTAAATTCCCATTCCTATGAAAGTTGAGATATCCGCCCAAAACCACAATTGGTGTAAGAAAAGTTGCAGAGTTTCCCAAAAGAATCGGCCTTTGAAGGTAGTGATATCATTCAACCAGGGAAAGGCCGCCAAGGTTAATCCTATTAGCCAACTTAATTACACCGAATAATAATATGGACGTTAGTGAAAACTTGAAGATTGCTACCGCGAGTAGCAATGTTCCAGTTTTCATTTAACTTTCGAACTATTAGCCGGAGAGA